>JANJGN010000010.1:101317008-101504508 GCA_026770705.1 Isurus oxyrinchus
GGAGGGACTGTGTGGGTTTGTTTTGTAGATTCTGTGTGTGTGGATGTGTTGGAGGGACAGTGTATGAGTGTGACGGCGGGGCTGTGTGTGAGTATGTGTCGGTGGGGCTTTGTGTATGTATGTGTCGGAACAGCTGTGTGTGAGTGTGTTTCGGAGATGCTGAGTGTGAGTGTGTATTGAAGGGGTTGTGTGCGAATGTGTTTCACAGGGGTTTTGTGTCAGTATGTTTCTAAGGGCCTGTGTGTAAGTGTGATTTGGAAGGGCTTTGTATGAGTATGTGTCGGAGGGGACGTGTGTGACTGTGTGTTGAAGGGGTTGTGTGTGAGTGCGTGTCAGAGTGGCTGTGTGTAAGTGTGTGTCAGTGGGACCCTGTGTGAGTGTGTGATTGAGAGGCTGTGTGTGAGTGTGTCAGAGGGCCTGTGCTTCAGTGTGTGTTAGGGGACTGTTTGTAAGTGTGTTTCAGAGGGGCTGTGTGTGAGTGTGTTTCTAAGGGGATGTCTGTAAGTGTGTGTCGGAGGGTTTGTGCGTGAGTGTGTTTCACAGGGGCTGTGTGTGAGTGTGTGTCGGAGGGGCCTTGTGTGAGTGTGTGTCGGAAGGGCTGTGTGTGAGTGCATGTCGGAGGGGACATGTGTGACTGTGTGTCAAAGGGGCTGTGTGTGAGTGCATGTTGGACGGGCTGTGTGTAAGTGTGTGTCAGTGGTGCTCTATGTGAGTGTGTGTTTGAGGGGCTGTGTGTGAGTGTGTGTCAATAGGCCGCGTGTGAGTGCGTCAGAGGGCCTGTGTGTGAGTGTGTGTTGGAGGGGCTGTGTGTGAGTGTGTGTCGGAGGGGGTGTGTGTGATAGCGTTTGTCAGAGGTGCTGTATGTGAGTGTGTGTCGGAGGGGCTGTGTGTGTGTGTATGTGTCAGATGGGCTGTGTGTGAGTGTGCGTCAGAGGGGCTCAGTGTGAGAGTGCCTTGGAGGGGCTGTGTTTGTTAGTGTTTTTCGGAATGGCTGTGTGTGAGTGTGTCGGAGGAGCTGTGTGTGAGTGTGTGTCTGAGGGGCTGTGCGTGCTTGTGTGTGTCTGTTGTATGGTTGTGTGTGTGTGTCGGACGGGCTGTGTGTGAGTGTGTGTCAGAGGGGCTGTGTGTGAGTGTGTATCCGAGGGGCTGTGTGCTTATGGTTGTTTGAGGGGATGTGTGTGTGTGTGTCTGTTTGTTGAAGGTGCTGTGTGTGTGTGCTGGAGGGGCTTTGTGTGACTATTTGTTGGAGGGACTGTGTGTGTGTTTGTTTTGGAGATTCTGTGTGTGAGGATGTGTTGGAGGAACAGTGTGTGAGTATGCAGAGGGGCTGTGTGTGAATATGTGTCGGCGGGGCTTTGTGTGTGTATGTGTCGGAGCGGCTGTGTGTGAGTGTGTTTCAGAGAAGCTGTGTGTGTGTGTGTGTGTGTATTGAAGGGGTCGTGTGTGAGTGTGTTTCCCGGGGGCTGTGTGTGAGTGTGTTTCTAAGGGGCTGTGTGTGTGTCGGAGGGTTTGTGTGTGAGTGTTTTTCACAGGGGTTGTGTGTGAGTGTATGTTGGAGGGGCCTTGTGTGAATGTGTGTTGGAAGGTCTGTGTGTGAGTGTGTATCGGAGGGGATGTGTGTGACTGTGTGTCAAAGGGGTTGTGTGTGAGTGCTTGTCATAGGGGCTGTGTGTCAGTGGGGCTCTGTGTGAATGTGTGTTTGAGAGGCTGTGTGTGAGTGTGTCAGAGGGCCTGTGTGTAAGTGTGAGTCAGGGGGGGCTGTGTGTCAGTGTGTTTAGGAGGGTCTGTGTGTGAGTGTGTTCCGTAGGGGCTGTGTGTGAGTATGTGTCGGAGGGTTTGTGTGTGAGTGTGTTTCGCAGGGGCAGTGTGTGAATGTGTGTTGGAGAGCTCTGTGTGACTATGTATTAGTAGGTCTGTATCGTTCTATGTGTTGGAAAGCAGTGTGTGTGTGTCAGAGGGGATGTGAATGACTTTCTGTTGGAGGGGCTGTCTGTGACTAATTGTTGGCTGGACTCTGTGTCGGAGATTCTGTTTGTCAGCAGGTGTTTCGGAGACTGTATGTGAGTGTGCGTCAGGGGTGCTGTCTCTGAACATGCGTCGGAGGGGCTCTGTGTGAGGGTGTGTCGGAGGGGCTGTGTGTGTTTGCATTTGTCAGAGGTGCTGTGTGTGAGTGTGTGTCTGAGGGGCTGTGTGACGGAGGGGCTGTGTGTGCGTATGTGTGTCTGTCGGAGGGGCTGTGTGTGTGTGTTGGATGAGCTGTGTGTGACTATTTGTTGGAGGGACTGTGCGTGGGTTTGTTTTGGAGATTCTGTGTGTGAGCATGTGTTGGAGTGACTGTGTGTGAGTGTGTGTAGGAGGGACTGTGTGTGGGTATGTGTCCGCGGGCCTTTGTGTGTATGTGTGACTATGTATTGGAGGGTCTGAGTCTTTCTATGTGTCGGAGGTTCGGTGTTTGTTTTTCAGAGGGGCTGTGAGTGACTATGTGTTGGAGGGATTGTCTGTGACTATGTGTTGGCTTGACTGTGTGTTGGAGATTCTGTGTGTGAGCATGTGTAGGAGGGATTGTGTGTGAGTATGTGTCGGCGGGGCTTTGTGTGTGTGTATGTCGGGGCAGCTGTGTGTGAGTGTGTTTCGGAGGGGCTGTGTGTGAGTGTGTTGAAGGGGTTGTGTGCGATTGTATGTCGGAGGGGCTGTGTGTGTTAGCCTTTGTCAGAGGTGCTATGTATGAGTGTGTGTTGGAGGGACTGTGCGTGCGTGTTTCTGTCTGTCAGAGGGGCTGTGTGTGTGTCTTGGATGGGCTGTGCGTGAGTGTGTGTCGGGGAGACTGTGAGTGTGTGTCAGAGGGGCTCTGTGTGAGAGTGTGTCAGAGTGGCTGTTTGTTTTAGCGTTTGTCAGTGGGGCTGTGTGTGAGTGTGTGTCGAAGGGGTTGTGTGTGAGTGTGTGTCAGAGGGACTGTTTGTGATTTTTTGTTGGAGGAACTGGGTGTAAGTGCATGTCAGAGGGGCTGTGTGTGAGTGTGTGTTTGAGGGCCTGTGTGTGAGCCTGTGTTGGAGGGGCTGCATGTGAGTATGTTGTAGGGTTTGTGTGTAAGTGTGTGTTTGAGGGGCTGTGTTTCATTGTGTTTCGGAGGGGCTGTGTGTGAGAGTGTGTCGGAGGGGCTGTGTGTGTTAGTGTTTGTAGGTGGGGCTGTGTGTGAGCGTGTTTCGGAGGAACTGTGCGTTCATATGTGATTGTCTGTCAAAGAGGCTGTTTGTGTGTGTTGGAGGGGCTCTGTGTATGTGTCGGAGGGGCTGTGTGTGAATGTGTGTCAGAGGGTCTGTGTGTGAGTGTGTGTTTGAGGGGCTGTGTGTGAGCGTGTATCCGTGGGGCTGTGTGCGAGTGTGTCGGAGATGCTGTGTGTAAGTGTTTGTCGGAGGGGCTGTGTGTCAGTGTGTTTTGGAAGGGCTTTTTTTGAGTATGTGTCAGAGGGGCGGTGTGTGAACGTGTTTCAGAGGAGCTGTACATGCGTGTGTCTGTCTGTTGAATAGGCTGTGTGTGTGTTTGTGTGTGTCGGGGGGCTCTGTGTGTGTGTCGGAGGGGCTGTGTGTGAGTGTGTGTCAGAAGGGCTGTTTGTGAGTGTGGTTTGGAGGGGCTGTGTGTGAGTGTGTGTCGGAGGGGCCTTGTGTGAGTGTGTTTTGGAAGGGTTGTGTGTGAGTGTGTGTTTGAGAGTCTGTGTGTGACTGTGTCGGAGGGCCTGTGTAAGTGTGTGTCAGGTGGGCTCTGTGTCAATGTGTTTCGGAGGCGCTGTCTCTGAGTATGCATCAAAGGGGCTCAGTGTGAGAGTGTTTCGGTGGGACTGTGTTTGTTAGCGTTTGTCGGAGTGGCTGTGTGTCAGTGTGTGTCAGAGGGGCTGTATGTGAGCTTGTGTCTGCGGGTTTGTGCGTGCATTGTGTGTCTGTCGGAGAGGTATGTGTGTGCTGAACGGGCTGTGTGTGAGTGTGTATCAGAGGGGATGTGTGTGAGTGTGTGTCGGTGGGGCTGTGTGTTGTGGTTGTTTGAGGGGATGTGTGTGTGTGTGTGTGGATCTGTGTTTGTTGAAGTTGCTTTGTGTGTGTGCTGGAAGGGCTGTGTGTGACTATTTGTTGGAGGGACTGTGTGTTGTTTGTTCTGGAGATTCTGTGCATGGCATGTGTTGGAGTGACTGTGTATGAGTATGTGTTGGCAGGGTTTTGTGTGTGCATGTGTTGGAGCAGCTGTGTATGAGTGTGTTTCGGAGGGGCTGTGTGTGCGTGTGTGTTGAAGGAGTTGTGTGTGAGCGTGTGCCGGAGGGGCTGTGTGTGTTGGACTTTGTCAGGTGTTCTGTGTGCGAGTGTGTGTTGAAGGGGCTACGCGTGCATTTGTGTGTCTGCCGGAGTGGCTGTGTGTGTGTGTGTGTTTGTGTCGGAAAGGCTGTACGTGACTATGTGTCGGGGGGACTGTCTGTGAGTGTGTGTCAGAGGGGCTCTGTGTGAGAATGTGTCAGAGTGGCAGTGTGTGTTAGCATCTGTCGGAGGGGCTGTGTGTGAGTGTGTGTCAGAGGTTCTGTGTGTGTGTGTCGTAGGGGCTGTGTGTAAGTGTGTGTCTGATGGGCTGTGCGTGCATGTGTGTAACTGTCGGAGGGGCTCTGTGTGTGTGTCAGAGGGGCTGTGTGGCATTGTGTGTTGGAGAGGCTGTTTGTGAGTGTGTTTAGATTGGCTTTGTGTAAGTATGTTTTGGAAGACCCGTTTCTGAGTGTGTGTCGGAGGGCCCATGTGTAACTGTGTGTTGAAGGGGTAGTGTGTGAGTGTGTGTTGGAGGGACTGTTTGTGAATTTTTGTCGGAGAAGCTGTGTGTAAGTGCATGTTGGAGGCACTGTGTGTGAGTGTGATTGAGGGCCTGTGTGTGAACTTGATTCGGAGGGGCTATGTGTAAGTGTATGTTGGAGGGGCTGTGTGTCATTGTCTTTTGGTGGGGCTGTGTGTGAGCGTGTTTCGGAGGAACTGGGTCAGTGTGTGTGTGTGTGCCTGTTGAAGCAGCTGTTTGTGTGTGTCGGAGGGGCTCTGTGTATGGGTCAGAGGGGCTGGGTGTGAATGTGTGTCGGAATGGCTGTGTGGGAGTGTGAGTCAGAGGGTCCATGTGTGATTGTGTGTCGAAGGGGTAGTGGGTGAGTGTGCATCAGACGGTCTGTGTGTGAGTGTGTATCAGATGGTCGGTGTGTGACTGTGTGTCGGAGGGTCTGTGTGTGAGTGTGTGTTGGAGGGTCTGTGTGTGAGTGAGTGTTTGAGGTGCTGTGTGTGATTGTGTGTCGGAGAGGCTGTGTGTGAGTGTGTGTCGGAGGGGCTGTGTACGAGTGTGTCAGAGAGGTTATGTGTACGTGTGTGTCAGAGGGGCTGTCAGTGTGTTTTGGAAGGGCTGCGTGTGAGTATGTGTCTGAGGGGTGGTGTGTGAGTGTGTTTCAGAGCAGCTGTGCATGCGTCTGTGTGTCTGTCGAAGAGGCTGTGTGTGTGTTTGTGTGTGTCGGCGGGTCTCTGTGTGTGTGTCAGAGGGGCTGTGTTTGAGTGTGTGTTGGAGGGGATGTTTGGGAGTGTGTGTTGGAGGGGCCGTGTGTGAGTGTGTGTCGAAGGGGTTGTGTGTCGGAGGGGCTGTGTGTAAGCGTGTGTCAGGGGGGCTCTGTGTGAGTGTGTGCTTGGGGGGTTGTGTTTGAGTGTGTGTCCGTAGGCTGTTTGTGAGTGTGTTGGAGGGCCTGTGTGCAAGTGTGTGTCAGGGGGGCTGTATGTCCTTGTGTTTCATAGGGGCTGTGTGTGAATGTGAGTCGGAGGGTTCATGTGTGAGTGTGTTTTGCAGGGGCTCTGTGTGAGAGTGTGTCAGAGTGGCTGTGTGCTTCAGCATTTGTCAGAGGGGTTGTGTGTGAGTGTGTCGTAGGTGCTGTGTGTAAGTCTGTGTCTGAGGGGCTGTGCGTGTGCGTGTGTATCTGTCGGAGGGGCTCTGTGTGTGTGTCGGATGGGGCTGTATGTGACACTGTGTCAGATGGGCCTTTGTGAGTGTTTTTCAGAAGGCCCGTTTCTGAGTGTGTGTCGCAGGGCCCATGTGTGCGTGTGTTGTGAAGAGGTTGTGTGTGTCGGAGGGACTGTTTGTGAGTTTGTGTTTGAGGGCCTGTATGTGACCATGTGTCGGAGGGGCTGTGTGTAAGTGTGTGTTGGAGGGGCTGTGTGTCATTGTGTTTCGGAGAGGCTGTGTGTGAGTGTGTCAGAGGGGCGGTGTGAGAGAGTGTGTTGGAGGGGCTGTGTGTGTTAGCATTTGTAGGTGGTGCAAAGCGTGTTTTGGAGGAGCTGTGCGTGTGTGTGTGACTGTCTTTCAAAGAGGCTGTTTGTGTGTGTCGGAGGGGCTGTGTGTCTGTGTCGGAGGGGCTGTGTGTGAATGTGTGTCGGAAGGGCTGTTTGTGAGTGTGTGTCGGAGGGGCCATGTGTGAGTGTGTGTCGAAGGGGACTTGTGTGAGTGTGTGTCGGAGGGGCTGTGTGTAAGTATGTGTCGGACGGTCTGTGTGTAACTGTGTGTCGGAGGGTCTGTCTGTGAGTGTGTGCTGGAGTGGCTGTGTGTAAGTGTGTGTCAGACTGGCTCTGTGTGAGTGTGTGTTTGAGGGGTTGTGTGTGAGTGTGCGCCGGACGGTCTGTGTGTGAGTGTGTGCCGGACAGTCTGTGTGTAAGTGTGTGTTGGAGGGTCTGTGGGTGAGAGTGTGTCAGAGGGTCTCTATGTGTGTGTGTGTTGGAGAGGCCCTGTGTGACTATGTATTGGAGGGTCTGTTTCTTTCTATGTGATGGAGCGGCGGTGTTTGTTTTTCAGAGGGGCTGTGAGTGACTATGTGTTGGAGGGGTTGTCTGTGACTATTTGTTGGCTTAACTGTGCGTTGGAGATTCTGTGTATGAGCATGTGTAGGAGAGACTGTGTGTGAGTGTGTGTCGGAGGGGCTTGTTGTGAGTATGTGTCGGATGGGCTCTATGTGATTTTGTTTCAGAAGGGCTTTGTGAGAGTCTGTGTCTAAAGGGCTGTGTATGAGTGTGTGTCAGAGGGGCTGCATGAGAGTGTACATTGGAGGAGCTGTGAGAGGGTTTGTGTCGGTGGAGATGTGTGTGTTTGTCGGATGGGTTGTTTGTGAGTGTGTGTCAGAGGGGATGTGTGTGATTTGGTATCAGAGGGGCTGTGCGTGCGCATGTGTGTCCGTCATAGGGGCTGTGTGTGTGTGTCGGACGGGCTGTGTGTAAGTTTTGGAGGGGCCGTTTGTGAGTGTGAGTCAGAGGGGCTCAGTGTAAGATTGTGTCGGAGGGGCTGTGTTTGTTGGTGTTTGTCAGAGTGTCTGTCTGTGAGTGTGTGTTGTAAGGGCTGTCTGTGTGTGTCGGATGGGCTGTTTGTGAGTGTGTGTCAGAGGGGCTGTGTGTGAGTGTGTGTTGGAGGGACTGAGTGTTTGTGGTTGTCTGAGGGGATGTATGTGTGTGTGTCTGTATTTGTTGAAGGTGCTGTGTGTGTGTACTACAGGGGCTGTGTATGATTATTTGTTGGAGGGACTGTGTGTGAGTGTGTGTCGGAGGGACTGTGTGTGAATTTGTTTCAGAGGGGCTTTGTGAGAGTCTGTGTCTGAGGGGCTGTGTATGGGTGTGTGTCCGAGGGGCTGTGTATGAGTGTGTGTCTGAGGGGCTGTGTGAGAGTGTATGTCGGAGGGGCTATGAGTGAATTTGTGTTGGAGGAGCTGTGTGAGAGTGTGTTTCAGTGGGGCTGTGTGAGAGTCTGTTTTGGGGGGTCTGTATGTGAGTTTGCATTGGAGTGTCTGTGTGACTGTGTGTCAGACGGGCTGTGTATGAATGTGTTTCAGAGGGGCTGTGTGAGTGTGTGTCAGAGGGGCTGTGTATGAGTATGTGTGGGAAGGGTTATGTGAGTGTGTGTGTCAGAGGGGCTGTGTGTGAGGGTGTGTCGGAGGGGCTGTGTGTGAGTGTGTTTCAGAGGGGCTGTGTCAGTTTCTGTGTCGGATGGGCTGTGTAGAAATGTGTGTCAGAGGAGCTGTTTGTGTGTGTGTGTGTTGGAGGAGCTGTGTGTGAGTATGTTTCGGAAGTTGCGTTTCTGATTGTGTGTCAGAGTACCCATGTGTGAGTGTGTGTCAAAGGGGTAGTGTGTGAGTGCGTGTCGGAGGGGCTGTTCATCAGTTTTTGTTGGACGAGCTGTGTGTAAGTGTGTGTCGGAGGGTCTGTGTGTGAGCGTGTGTTTGAGGGTCTGTGTGTGAACGTGTGTTTGAGGGCCTGTGTGTGAGCATGTGTCGGAGGGGCTGTGTGTGTGTGTGTTGTAGGGGCTGTGTGTAAGTGTGAGTCGGAGGGGCTGTGTGTCATTGTGTTTTGGAGGGGCTGTGTGTAAGTGTGTGTTGGAGTGGTGGTGTGTGAGAGTGTTTCAGAGGGTCTGTGTGTGAGTGTGTGCTTGAGGGGCTGTGTGTGAGCATGTGTCAGAGGAGCTGTTTGCGATTGTTTCGGAGAGGCTGTGTGTAAGCGTGTGTGGGAGGGGTTGTGTGTGAGCATGTGTCAGTGGGGCTGTGTGCAAGTCTGTTGGAGAGGCTGTGTGTAAGTCTCTGTCAGAGGGGCTGTGTATCAGTGTGTCTCGGAAGGGCTGTGTGTGTGTGTGTGTCGGAGGGGCTGCGTGTGAGTGTGTTTCAGAGGATCTGTGCATGCGTCTGTGTGTCTGTTGAAGAGGCTGTGTGTGTGTTTGTGTGTGTCGGTGTGTCTCTGTGTGTGTGTCGGAGGGGCTGTGTGTGAGTGTGTGTGGGAGGGGATGTTTGTGAGTGTGTGCTGGATGGGGCCTTGTGTGAGTGAGTGTCAGAAGGGCTGTGTGTGAGTGTGTGTCGGAAGGGCCTTGTGTGAGTGTGTGTTGGAAGGGCTGTGTGTGAGTGCGTGTTGGAGGGGACGTGTCTAAGTGTGTATCGAAGGGGTTGTGTGTGAGTGCGTATCAGAGGGGCTGTGTGTAAGTGTGTGTCAGTGGGGATCTTTGCGAGTGTGTGTTAGAGCGATTGTGTGTGAGTGTGTGTCGTTAGGCTGTGTGTGAGTGTGTCGGAGGGCCTGTGTGTAAGTGTGTGTCGGGGGGCTGTGTGTCATTGTGTTTCATATGGACTGTATGTGAGTGTGTGTCAGAGGGTTCGTGTGTGAGAGTGTTTCGCAGGGGCTCTGTGTGAGTGTGTGTTGGAGGGGATCTGTGTGTGTGTGTGTGTGTGTTAGAGAGCTCTGTGTGACTACGTATTGGTGGAGCTTTGTCTGTCTATGTGCTGGTATGTGGTGTGCATGTTTCAGATGGGCTGTGAGTGACTATGTGTTGGAGGGGCTGCCTGTGACTATTTGTTGGCTGGTCTCTGTGTTGGAGATTCAGTGTGTGAGCAGGTGTTGGAGAGAATATGTGTTAGTGTATTTTGGGGGAGCTGTCTGTGAATGTGCGTCTCAGGGGCTCTGTGTAAGACTGTGTCAGAGGGGCTGTGTGTGTTAGCGTTTGTCAGAGGTGCTGTGGGTGAGTGTGTGTCTGAGGAGCTGTGTGTGTGTGTCGGATGGGGCTGTGTGTGAGTGTGTGTCAGAGCAGCTATCTGTGAGTATGCGTCAGAGGGGCTCAGTGTGAGAGTGCGTCGGAGGGGCTGTGTTTGTTAGCGTTTGTCAGAGGGTCAGTGTGTGAGTGTGTGTTGTAAGGGCTGTGTGTGTGTGTTGGACGGGCTGTTTGTGACTGTGTGTCAGAGGGGATGTGTGTGAGTGTGTGTCGGATGGGATGTGTGTTTGTGGTTCTTTGAGGTGTTGTGTGTGTGTGTGACTGTGTTTGTTGAAGGAGCTGTGTGGGTGTGCTGCAGGGGCTGTGTGTGAATATGCGTTGGCGGGGCTTTGTGTCTGTATGTTTCGGCGCAGCTGTGTGTGAGTGTGTTTCGGAGTGGCTGTGTGTGAGTGTGTGTTGAAGGTGTTGTGTGTGAGCGTGTGTGGGAGGGGTTGTGTGTGTTAGCCTTTGTCAGAGGTGCTATGTGTGAGTTTGTGTTGGAGGGGCCGTGTGAGAGTGTTTCGGAGGGGCTACGTGTGCGTGTGTGTGTCTGTCGGAGGGGCTGTGTGTGTGTGTCGGATGGACTGTACGTGAGTGTGTGTTGGAGGGGCTGTTTGTGAGTGTGTTTCGAATGGGCCTTGTGTGAGTGTGTGTCGGAGGGTCATGTGTGAGTCTATGTCGAAGGGGTTGTGTGTGAGTGTGTTGGAGGGAATGTTTGTGAGTATTTGTCAGAGGAGCTTTGTATAAGTGCATGTTGGCGCGGCTGTGTGTGTGTGCATTTGAGGGCCTGGGTGTGAGCATGTGTCTGAAGTGCTGTGTGTCATTGTGTTTCTGAGGGGCGGTGTGTGAGAGTGTGTTGGAGGGGCTGTGTGTTTTAGCGTTTGTAGGTGGGGCTGTGTGTGTGTGTTTCAGAGGAGCTGTGCATGTATGTGTGAGTGTCTTTTGAAGAGGCTGTTTGTGTGTGTCGGAGGGGTTCTGTGTATGTGTCAGGGGGGCTGTGTGTGAATGTGTGTCGGAGGCGCTGTGTGTGAGTGTGTGTCGGAGGGGCCATGTGTGAGTGCGTGTCGGATGGTCTGTGTGTGAGTCTGTGTCAGAGGGTCTGTGTGTGTGTGTGTGTATTTGAGGGCCTGTGTGTCATTATGGTTTGGAGTGGCTGTGTGTGAGTGGGTGTTGGAGGGGCTGTGTGTGTTAGTGTTTGTAGGTGGGGCTGTCTGTGAGCGTGTTTCGGAGGAGCTGTGCGTGCGTGAGTGTCTGTCGAAGAGGCTGTTTGTGTGTGTCAGAGGGGCTCTGTGTATGTGTTGGAGGGGCTGTGTGTGAATGTGTGTCAGAGGGGCTCTTTGTGAGTGTGTGTCGGAGTGGCCTTGTGTGAGTGTGTTTCGGAGTGGCCTTGTGTGAGTGTGTGTCGGACGGTCTGTGTGTGAGTGTGTGTCGGAGTGTCTGGGTGTGAGTGTGTGTCTGAGGGTCTGTGTGTGAGTGTGTGTTGGAGGGGCTGTGTGTAACTGTGTGTCGGAATGTCTCTGTGTGAGTGTGATTTGAGGTGTTGTGTGTGAGTATATTTCAGACGGTCTGTGTGTGAGTGTGTGTTGGATGGTCTGTGTGTGAGTGTGTGTCGGAGGGGCTGTGTGTCATTGTGTTTTGGAGGATCTGTCTGTGAGTGTGTGTCAGAAGTGCTCTATGTGTGTGAGTGTGTCGGAGGGGCCTTGTGTGAGTGTGTTTTGGAGGAGCCGTTTGTGATTGCGTGTCGAAGGGGTTGTGTGTGAGTGTGTGTCGAAAGGGCTGAGTGTGTGTGTGTTTGGCTGCCAGCGTGTGAGCGTGTGTCGGATGGGCTGTGTGTACATATGTGTTGGAGGGGCTGTGTGTCATTGTGTTTTGTAGGGGCTGTGTGTGCGTGTGTGTCGAAGGGGCTTTGTGTGAGAGAGTGTTGGAGGGGCTGTTTGTGTTAGCTTTTGTAGGTGGGGCTGTGTGTGAGCGTGTTTCAGAGGAGCTGCACATGCGTGTGAGTGTCTGTCAAAGAGGCTGTTTGTGTGTGTCAGAGGGGCTCTGTGTATGTGTCGGAGGGGCTGTGTGTGAATGTGTGTCAGAGGGGCCTTGTGTGACTGTGTGTCGGATGGTCCATGTGTAAGTGTGTGTCAGAGGGGCTGTGTGTCAGTGTGTTTCGGAGCGGCTGTGTGTGTGTATTGAATGTGTTGTGTGTGAGCATGTATGGGAGGGGCTATGTGTGTTAGCCTTTATCATAGGTGCTGTGTGTGAGTGTGTGTTGGAGGGGCTGTGTGAGAGTCTGTGTCGGAGGAGCTATGTGTGTGTGTGTCTGTTGGAGGGGCTGTTTGTAAGTGTGTGTCGGAGGGGCCTTTTGTCTTTGTGTGTCGGAGGGCCCATGTGTGAGTGTGTGTCGAACGGGTTGTGTGTGAGTGTGTGTTGGAGGGAATGTTTGTGAGTTTTTGTCGGAGGAGCTATGTGTAAGTGCATGTCGGCGGGGCTGTGTGTGTGTGTGTTTGAGGGCCTGTGTGTGGGTGTGTTTCGGAACGTGCATTTCTGAGTGTGTGTCGGAGGGCCCATGTATGAGTGTGTGTCGGACGGGCTGTGTATGATTGTGTTTGAGAGGGGCTGTGTGAGTGTGTGTCTGAGGGGCTGGATATGAGTGTGTGTGGGAGGGGCTGTGTGAGTGTGTGTGTCCAAAAGGCTGTGTGTGAGTGTGTTTCAGAGGGGCTGGGTGAGAGTCTGTGTCAGAGGGGCTGTGTATGAATGTGTGTCGGATTAGCAGTTTGTGTGTGTGTGTTGGAGGGGCTGTGTGTGAGTGTGTTTCGGAACGTGCATTTCTGAGTGTGTGTCGGAAGGCCCATGTGTGAGTGTGTGTCAAAGGGGTTTGTGTTAGTGTGTTTCAGAGGGGTTGTGTGTGAGTTTTTGTCGGAGGAGCTGTGTGTAAGTGTGAGTTGGAGGGGCTGTGTGTGAGTGTGTGTTTGAGCGATTGTGTGTGAGCTTGTGTCAGAGGGGCTGTGTGTGAGGTGTCGTAGGTGCTGTGTGTAAGTTTGTGTCGGAGTGGCTGTGTGTCATTGTGTTTCGGAGAGGCTGTGTGTGAGTGTGTGTCGGAGGGGCTGTGTGTGAGCATGTTTCGGAGGATCTGTGCATGCATCTGTGTGTCTATCAACGAGTCTGTGTGTGTGTTTGTGTGTGTCAGCGGGTCTCTGTGTGTGTGTCAGAAGGGCTGTGTGTGAATGTGTGTCGGAGATGCTGTTTGTGAATGTGTGTCAGAGGGGCCTTGTGTAAATGTGTGCCGGAAGGGCTGTGTGTGAGTGTGTATCGAAGGGGTTGTGTGTGAGTGCGTGTCAGAGGGGCTGTGTGTAAGTTTGCGTCAGTGGGGCTCTGTGTGAGTGTGTGTTGGAGGGGTTGTGTGTGAGTGTGTGCCGGTAGGCTGTGTGTGAATGTGTCGGAGGGCCTCTGTGTAAGTGAGTGTCAGGGGGGCTGTGTGTCATTGTGTTTCATAGGGACTGTGTATGAGTGTGTATTGGAGGGTTCATTTGTGAGTGTGTTTCACAGGGGCTCTGTGTGAGTGTGAGCTGGAGGGGATCTGTGTGTGTTTGTGTGTGTTGTAGAGCTCTTTGTGACTATGTATTGGTGGGTCTGTGTCTGTCTATGTGTTGAAAGCAGTGTGAGTGTGTCAGAGGGGCTATGAGTGATTATGCGTTAGAGGAGCTGTGTGTGACTATTTGTTGGCTGGAGATTCTGTGTGTGAGCAGGTGTTGGAGAGAATTTGTGTGAGTGTGTGTCAGGTGTGTGATCTGTGAATGTGCCTCAGAGGGGCTTTGTGTGAGTGTGTGTCGGAGGAGCTGTTTGTGTTAGTGTTTGTCAGAGGTGCTGTGTGAGAGTGTCTGTCTGAGCGGCTATGTGTGTGTGTCGGACAGGCTCTGCGTGAGTGTGTGTTGGAGGGGCTGTCTGTGAGTGTGCATCAGAGGGGCTCAGTTTGAGAATGTATCGGAGGGGCTGTGTTTGTTAGCGTTTGTCAGAGTGGCTGTGTGTGAGTGTGTGTCGGAGGGGCTGTGTGTGAGCGTGTGTCGGAGGGGCTGTGTGTGAGCGTGTGTCTGAGGGGCTGTGCGTGTGTGTGTGTGTCTGTCGTAGGGGCTGTGCATGTGTGTCAGACAGGCTGTGTGTGAGTGTGTGTCAGAGGGGATGTGTGTGAGTGTGTGTCGGAGGGGCTGTGTGTTTGTGGTTGTTTGAGGGGATGTGTGTGTGTGTCTGTGTTTGTTGAAGGTGCTGTGTGTGTGTGTGATGGAGGGGCTGTGTGTGACTATTTGCTGGAGGGACTGTGTGTGGGTTTGTTTTGGAGATTATGTGCGTGAGCATGTGTGGGAGGGACTGTGTGTGAACGTATCGGAGGGGCTGTGTGTGAGTGTGTGTTGAATGGGTTTTGTGTGAGAGTGTGGTGGAGCGGCTGTGTGTGAGCGTGTGTTGGAGGGGCTGTGTGTGTTATTGTTTCTCAGAGGTGCTGTGTGTGAGTTGGTTTTGGAGGGGCTGTGTGTGAGCGTGTGTCAGAGAGGCTGTGCGTGCGTGTGTGTGTCTGTTGTAGGGGATGTTTGTGTGTGTCAGACGGACTATGTGTGAGTGTGTGTCAGAGGGGATGTATGTGAGTGTGTGTCGGAGGGGCTGTGTGTTTGTGGTTGTTTGAGGGGATGTGTTTGTGTGTCTGTGTTTGTTGAAGGTGCTGTGTGTGTGTGCTTGAGGGACTGTGTGTGACTATTTGTTGGAGGGACTGTGTGTGGGTTTTTTTGGAGTTTATGTGCGTGAGCATGTGTTCGAGGGGCTGTGTGAGAGTGTGTGTCCAAGGGGCTGTGTATGAGTGTGTGCCTGAGGGGCTGTGTGAGAGTATATGTTGGAGGGGCTGTGAATGAGTTTGTGTCGGAGTAGCTGTGTTAGATTGTGTTTCATAGAGGCTGTGTGAGATCCTGTTTCGGAGGGTCCGTATGTGAGTTTGCATCGGAGCGGCTGCGTCAGTGTGTGTCGGAGGGGCTGTGAATGATTGTGTTTCAGAGGTTCTGTGTGTGTGTGTGTCAGTGGGACTGTACATGACTGTGTGTGGGTGGGGCAGAGTGAGTGTATGTGTCGGAGAGGCTATGTGTGAGTGTGTTTCAGAGGGGCTGTGTGAGACTCTGTGTTGGAGGGGCTGTGTATGAATGTTTGTTGGAGGAGCTGTTTGTGTGTGTGTGTTGGAGGGGCTGTGTGTGAGTGTGTTTCGGAATGTGCGTTTCTGAGTGTATGTCGGAGGGCCCATGTGTGAGTGTGTGTCAAAGGGTTTTGTGTTAGTGTTTTTCGGAGGGGCTGTGTGTGAGTTTTTGTTTGAGGAGCTGTTTGTAAGTGTGAGTTGGAGGGGCTGTGTGTGAGTGTGTGTTTGAGGGCCTGTGTGTGAGCGTGTGTTGGAGGGGCTGTGTGTGCGGGTGTTGTAGGGGCTGTGTGTAAGTTTGTGTCGGAGTGGCTGTGTGTCATTTTGTTTTGGAGGGGCTGTGTGTGAGTGTGTCGGAGGGGCTTTGTGGGATAGCGTAAGTAGGACGGGTTGTGTTTGAGCGTGTTTCGGAGGAGCTGTGCGTGCGTTTGTGTATGTCTGTCGAAGAGGCTGTTTGTGTGTGTCGGTGGGGCTCTGTGTATGTGTCGGAGGGGCTGTGTGTGAATGTGTGTTGGAGGGGTTGTTTGTGAGTGTGTGTTGTAGGGGCCTTGTGTGAGTGTGTGTCGGAAGGGCTGTGTGTGATTGTGTGTCGAAGGGGTTGTGCGTGAGTGTGTGTCGGACGGTCTGTGTGTGAGTGTGTATCGGAGGGTCTTTGTTTGAGTATTTGTTTGAGGGGCTGTGTGCGAGCGTGTGTCAGAGGGGCTGTGTGCGAGTGTGTGTCGGAGGGGTTGTGTATGAGCGTGTGTCAGAGGAGCTGTGTATGCATCTGTGTGTCTGTCAACGAGTCTGTGTGTGTGTTTGTGTGTGTCAGCGGGTCTCTGTGTGTGTGTCAGAAGGGCTGTGTGTGAATGTGTGTCGGAGATGCTGTTTTTGAATGTGTGTCAGAGGGGCCTTGTGTAAATGTGTGCCGGAAGGGCTGTGTGTGAGTGTGTGTCGAAGGAGTTGTGTGTGAGTGCATGTCAGAGGGGCTGTGTGTAAGTTTGCGTCAGTGGGGCTCTGTGTGAGTGTGTGTTGGAGGGGTTGTGTGTGAGTGTGTGCCGGTAGGCTGTGTGTGAATGTGTCGGAGGGCCTCTGTGTAAGTGAGTGTCAGGGGGGCTGTGTGTCATTGTGTTTCATAAGGGTTGTGTATGAGTGTGTGTCGGAGGGTTCGTGTTTGAGTATGTTTCGCAGGTGCTCTGTGTGAGTGTGTGCTGGAGGGCATCTGTGTGTATGTTTGTGTGTGTTGTAGACCTCTGTGTGACTATGTATTGGTGGGTCTGTGTCTGTCTATGTGTTGGAAAGCAGTGTGAGTGTGTCAAAGGGGCTATGAGTGACTAAGCGTTGTAGGGCTTGTCTGTTACTATTTGTGGGCTGGACTCAGTTGGAGATTCTGTGTGTGAGCACGGGTTGGAGGGGCTGTGTGTGAGTGTGTGTCGAGGGTGCGGTCTGTGAATGTGTGTCGGAGGGGCTTTGTGTGAGAGTGTGTCAGAGGGGCTGTGTGTGTTAGTGTTTGTCAGAGGTGCTGTGTGAGATTTTGTGTCTGAGGGGCTATGTGTGTGTGTCGGACAGCCTGTCTGTGAGTGTCTGTTGGAGGGGCTGTCTATGAGTGTGCATCAAAGGGGCTCAGTGTGAGAATGTATCGGAGGGGCTGTGTTTGTCAGAGTGTCTGTGTGTGAGCGTGTGTCAGAGGGGCTGTGTGTGAGCGTGTGTCTGGGGGGCTGTGCGTGCGTGTGTGTGTCTGTCATAGGGGCTGTGTGTGTGTGTCGGACGGGCTGTGTGTGAGTGTGTGTCGGGGGGCTGTGTGTTTGTGGTTGTTTGAGGAGATGTGTGTGTGTGTGTTTCTGTGTTTGTTGAAGGAGCTGTGTGTGTGTGCTGGAGGGGCTTTGTGTGACTATTTGTTGGAGGGACTGTGTGTGACTGTATCAGAGGGGCAGTGTGTGAGTGTGTGTTGAAGGGCTTTTGTGTGAGCGTGTGTTGGAGGGGCTGTGTGTGTTATCATTTCTCAGAGGTGCTGTGTGTGAGTTGGTTTTGGAGGGGCTGTGTGTGAGCGTGTGTCAGAGGGGCTGTGCGTGTCTGTGTGTGTCTGTCGGAGGGGCTGTGTGTGTGCGTCAGATGGTCTCTGCATGAGTGTGTGTCGGGGGGACTGTCTGTGAGTGTGCCTCAGAGGCTCTCAGTATCAGAGTGTGTCGGAGGGGCTCTGAGTGAGCATGTGTCTGAGGGGCTGGGCATGTGCGTGTGTGTCTGTCGTAGGGCTGTGTGTCTATGTTGGATGGGGTGTGTGTGATTGTGTGTCAGATAGGATGTGTGTGAGTATGTGCCGGAGGGGCTGTGTGTTTGTGGTTTTTTGAGGGTATGTGTGTGTGTGCTGGAGCGGCTGTGTGTGACTATTTGTTGAAGGGACTGTGTGTGGGTTTATTTTGGAGATTCTGTGCATGAGCCTGTGTTGGAGGGACTGTGTGTGATTGTGTTGGAGGGGCTGTGTGTGAGTACGTGTCGGCGGGGCTTTGTGTGTGTATGTGTCGGAGGGGCTGTGTGTGAGTGTGTTTCGGAGTGTCTGTGTGCGAGTGTGTGTTGAAGGGGATTTTTGTGAGCGTGTGTCGGAGTGGCTGTGTGTGTTAGCGTTTGTCAGAGGTGCTGTGTGTGAGCATGTGTCGGAAGGGCTGTAAATGCGCGTGTATCTGTCGGAGGCGCTGTGTGTGTGTGTCAGAAGGGCTGTGCATGAGTGTGTGTAGGGGGGACTGTGTGTGAGTGTGTGTCAGAGGGGCTCTGTGTGAGAGTGTGTCAGAGTGGATGTGTGTGTTAGCTTTTGTCGGAGGGGCCATGTGTGAGTGTGTGTCGGACGGGCTGTGCGTGAGTGTGTGTTGGAGGGGCTGTGTGTGTTGGACAGGCTATGTGTGACTGTGTGTCGAAGGGGCTGTCTGTGAGTGTGGGTCAGAGGGGCTCAGTGTGAGAGTGTGTGGGAAGGGCTGGGTTTGTTGGCATTTTTGGGGTAGATTTGTGTGAGTTTGTGTCAGTGGGGCTGTGTTTGAGCTTGTGTCTGTGGGGCTGTGCGTGCACATGTGTGTCTGTCATATAGGCTGTGTGTGTGTGTCAAAGGGGCTGTTTGTGAGTGTGTGTAAGAGGGGATGTGTATGAGTGTGTGTCGGGGGGCTGTGTGTTTATGGTTGTTTGAGGGGATGTGTGTGTGTGTGTCTGTGTTTGTTGAAGGTGCTGTGTGTGTGTGCTGCAGGGGCTGTGTGTGACTATTTGTTGGAGGGACTGTGTGTGGGTTTGTTTTGGAGATTCTGTGTGTGAGCATGTGTTGGACGGACTGTGTGTGAGAGTGTGTAGGAGGGACAGTAGGTGAGTGTGTTTCGGAGGGTCTCTGTGTGAGCGTGTGTAAGAGGGACTGTGCATGCGCATGTGTGTCTGCCGTAGTGGCTGTGTGTGTGTGTCAGATGGGCTTGTGTGAGTGTGTTTCGGAGGGGCTGTTTGTGAATGTGAGTCAGAGGGGCCCAGTGTGAGATTCTGTCAGAGGGGCTGTGTTTGTCAGAGTGGCTGTCTGTGAGTATGTGTCGTAAGGGCTGTGTGTGTGTGTCGGATGGGCTGTTTGTGAGTGTATTTTAGAGGGGATGTGTGTGAGTGTGTGTCGGAGGGGCTGTGTGTTTGTGGTGGTTTGAGGGGATGTGTGTTTGTGTGTCTGTGTTTGTTGAAGGTGATGTGTGTGTGTGCTGGAGGGTCTGTGTGTGGGTTTGTTTTGGAGATTATGTGCATGAGCATGCGTTGGAGGGACTGTGTGTGAGTGTATCAGAGGGGCTGTCTGTTATTGTGTGTTGAAGGGCTTTTGTGTGAGCTTGTGGCGGAGGGGCTGTGTGTGTGTATGTCGGAGGTGCTATGTGTGAGCATGTGTCTGAGGGGCTGTGCGTGAGTGTGTGCAACTGTCAGAGGAGCACCATGTGTGTGTCGGAGGGCCTGTGTGTGATTGGGTATTGGAAGTGGTGTTTGTGAATGTGTGTCAGAGGGGCCTTGTGTGAGTGTCTTTCGGAAGTTCTGTGTCTGAGTGAGTGTTGGAGGGCCCATGTGTGAGTGTGTGTTGAAGGGTTTGTGTGTGAGTGTGTGTCGGAGGGGCTGTTTGTGAGGGATTGTCGGATTAGCTGTGTGTAAAAGTGTGTCGGAGGGGTTGTTCGAGTGTGTTTTAGAAGGTCTGTGTGCGAGTGTGTGTTGGAGGGGCTGTGTGGGTGTGTGTGTGTGTCGGAGGGGCTCTGTGTGAGTGTGCGTTTGAGTGGTTGTTTGTAAGTGTGTGTCGGACGGTCTGTTTGTGAGTGTGTTTTGGACGGTCTGTGTATTTGTGTAAGTCGGAGGGGCTGTGTGTGAGTGTGTTTTTGAGGGTCTCTATGTGTGTGTGTTGGAGAGGCTCTGTGTGACTATGTATTGGAGAGTCTGTGTCATTCTATGTGTTGGAGGGGCGGTGTTTGTTTTTTTTTTGGAGGGGCTGTGAGTGACTATGTGTTGGAGGGGTTTTCTGTGACTATTTGCTGGCTTGACTGTGTGTTGGAGATTGTGTGTGTGAGTATGTATGTGTAGGAAGGACTGTGTGTGAGTGTGTGTCAGAGGGGCATTTTGTGAGTGTGTGTCGGAGAGGCTGTGTGTGATTTTGTTTTAGAGGGGCTTTGTGAGAGTCTGTGTCCGTGGGGCTGTGTATGAGTGTGTGTCCGAGGGGCTGTGTATGAGTGTGTGTCTCAGAGGCTGTGTAAGACTGTATGTCGGAGGGGCTGTGAGTGAGTTTGTGTCAAAGGAGCTGTGTGACAGTGTGTTTCAGAGTGGCTGTGTGTGAGTCTGTTTCAGAGGATCTGTATGTGAGTTTGCATCGGAGAGGCTGTGTGATTGTGTGTCGGAGGGGCTGTGTATGAGTGTGTTTCAGAGGGGCTGTGTGAGTGTGTGTCAGAGGGGCTGTGTATGTATGTGTCTGGGAGGGGCTGTGTGAGTGTGTGTGTTGGAGGGGCTGTGTGTGAGTGTGTTTCAGAGGGGCTGTGTGAGAGTCTGTGTTGGAGGGGTTGTGTATGCATGTATGTCGGAGGAACAGTTCGTGTTTGTGTGTTGGAGGGGCTCTGTGTTAGTGTGTTTCGGAAAGTCTGTTTATATGTTTTTGTCAGAGGAGCTGTGTCTAATTGTGTGTCGGAGGGCCCATGTGTGAATGTGTGATGAAGGGGTTCTGTGTTAGCGTGTGGCAGAGGGGCTGTGTGTCATTGTGTTTTCGAGGATCTGTGTGCAAATGTGTGTCAGAGGGGTGGTGTGAGAGAGTGTGTCGGAGGGGCTGTGTGTGTTAGCGTTTGTAAGAGGGGCTGTGTGTGAGCGTGTTTTGGAGGATCTGTGCGTGCATGTGTGCGTCTGCCGACGAGACTGTTTGTATGTGTTGGAGGGGCTCTGTGTATGTCTCGGAGGGGCTGTGTGTGAATGTGTGTCGGAGGGGCTGTTTGTGAGCTTGTGTCGAAGGGGCCTTGTGTGAGTGTGTGTCAGAGAGGATGTGTGTGAGTATGTTTCGGAGGGGCTGTGTGTTTGTGGTTGTTTGAGGGGATGTGTGTGTGTGTCTGTGTTTGTTGAGAGGTGCTGTGTTTGTGTGCTGGAGGGGCTGTGTGTGATTCTTTGTTAAAGGGACTGTGTGTGGGTTTGTTTTGGAGATTCTGTGCATGAGCCTGTGTTGGAGAGACTGTGTGTGATTGTGTCGGAGGGGCTGTGTGTGAGTATGTGTCGGAGCGGCTGTGTGTGAGTGTGTTTCGGAGGGGCTGTGTGTTTGTGGTTGTTTGAGGGGATGTGTGTGTGTGTCTGTGTTTGTTGAGAGGTGCTGTGTTTGTGTGCTGGAGGGGCTGTGTGTGATTCTTTGCTAAAGGGACTGTGTGTGGGTTTGTTTTGGAGATTCTGTGCATGAGCCTGTGTTGGAGAGACTGTGTGTGATTGTGTCGGAGGGGCTGTGTGTGAGTATGTGTCGGAGCGGCTGTGTGTGAGTGTGTTTCGGAGGGGCTGTGTGTGAGTGTGTGTTGTAGGGGATTTGTGTGAGTGTGTGTCGGAGTGGCTGTGTGTGTTAGCGTTTGTCAGAGGTGCTGTGTGTGAGTGTGTGTTGGAGGGGATTTGTTTGAGTGTGTGTCGGAGTAGCTGTTTGTGTTAGCGCTTGTCAGAGGTGCTGTGTGTGTGTGTGTTGGATGGACTGTGTGTGAGCATGTGTCGGAAGTGCTGTGAATGCGTGTGTGTCTGTCAACGGGGCTGTGTGTATGAGTCAGACGGGCTGTGCATGAGTGTGTGTTGGGGGGACTGTCTGTGAGTGTGTGTCAGAGGGGCTCTGTGTGAGTGTGTTTCAGAGTGGCTGTTTGTGACTGTGTGTCCGAGGGGCCTTGTGTGAGTGTGTGTCAAAGGGGTTGTGTGTGAGTGTGTGTCAGAGGATCTGTGTGCAAGTGTGTGTCAGTGGGGTCTGTGTGAGTGTGTTTTTGAGGGATTGTGTGGCAGTGTTTCGGAGGTCCTGTGTGTGATTGTGTTTCTAAGGGGCTGTGTTTCAGTGTGTGTCGGAGGGTTTGTGCATCAGTGTGTTTCATAGGGGCTGTGTGCGAGTGTGTGTCGGAGGGGCCTTGTGAGATTCTTTGTTGGAAGGGCTGTGTGTGTGTGTGTGTGTCGGAGGTGATGTGCGTGACTGTGTGTCGAAGGGGTTGTGTGTGAGTGCGTGTCAGTGGGGCTGTGTGTCAGTGTTTTTCGGACGGGCTGTGTGTGTATATGTGTCGGAGGGTTTGTGTGTGAGTGTGTTTCACAGGGGCAGTGCGAGAGTGTGTGTTGGAGTTGCTCTGTGTGTGTGTTTGTGTTTGTGTGTGTGTTGGAGAGCTCCTTGTGACTATGTATTGGTAGGTCTGTGTCTGTCTATGTGTTGGAAAGCGGTGTGTGTGTGTCAGAGGTGCTGTGAGTGACTATTCACTGGAGGGGCTGTGTGTGACTATTTGTTGGCTGGATTCTGTGTTGGAGATTCTGTGTGTGAACAGGTGTTGGAGGGACTGTGTGTGAGTGTGTGTCGGGGGTGCGGTCTGTGAACGTGCGTCAGAGTGGCTCTGTGTTAGGGTGTGTTGGAGGTGCTGTGTGTGAGTGTGTATCTGATGGGCTGTGTCAGAGGGGCTGTGCGTCCGTATGTGTGTCTGTTGGAGGGGCTGTGTGTGTGTGTCGGACGGGCTATGTGTGACTGTGTGTCGAAGGGGCTGTATGTGAGTGTGGGTCAGAGGGGCACAGTGTGAGAGTGTGTCGGAGGGGCTGGGTTTGTTAGCGTTTCCTGGAGTAGCTGTGTTTGAGTGTGTGTCGGTGGGGCTGTGTGTGAGCGTGTGTCTGTGGGACTGTGCATGCGCGAGTGTGTCTGTTGTAGTGGCTGTGTGTGTGTGCCGGACAGGCTGTTTGTGAGTGTGTGTCAGAGGGACTGTGTGTGAGTGTGTGTTGGAGGGGCTGTGTGTTTGTGGTTGTTTGAGGGAATGTGTGTGTGTGTGTCTGTGTTTGTTGAAGGTGCTGTGTGTGTGTGTGCAGCAGGGGCTGTGTGTGACTATTTGTTGGAGGACTGTGTGTGGGTTTGTTTTGGAGATTCTGTGTGTGAGCATGTATTGGATGGACTGTGTGTGAAAGTGTGTAGGAGGGACTGTAGGTGAGTGTGTTTCGGAGCGTCTCTGTGTGAGTGTGTGTAAGAAGGGCTGTGAGTGCGCATGTGTGTCTGCCATAGGGGCCGTGTGTGTGTGTGCCAGATGGTGTGTGTGTGAGGGTGTTTCAGAGGGTCTGTTTGTAAGTGTGAGTCAGAGGGGCGCAGTGTGAGATTGTGTCGGAGAGGCTGTGTTTGTTAGCGTTTGTCAGAGTAGCTGTCTGTGAGTGTGTGTCATAAGGGCTGTGTGTGTGTGTTGGATGGGTTGTTTGTGAGTGTGTTTCAGAGGTGATGTGTGTGAGTGTGTGTCGGAGGGGCTGTGTGTTTGTGGTTGTTTGAGGGGATGTGTGTGTTTGTGTCTGTGTATGTTGAAGGTGCTGTGTGTGTGTGCTGCAGGGGCTGTGTGTGACTATTTGTTGGAGGGACTGTGTGTGGGTTTGTTTTGGAGATTCTGTGTGTGAGCATGTATTGGATGGACTGTGTGTGAGTGTGTTGGAGGGACTGTAGGTGAGTGTGTTTCGGAGCGTCTCTGTCTGACCGTGTGTAAGAGGGGCTGTGAGTGCGCATGTGTTTCTGCCGTAGGGGCCGTGTGTTTGTGTCAGATGGTGTGTGTGTGAGGGTGTTTCAGAGGGGCTGTTTGTAAGTGTGAGTCAGAGGGGCTCAGTGTGAGATTGTGTCAGAGGGGCGGTGTTTGTTAGCGTTTGTCAGAGTAGCTGTCTGTGAGTGTGTGTCGTAAGGACTGTGTGTGTGTGTCAGATGGGTTGTTTGCAAGTGTGTTTCAGAGGTGATGTGTGTGAGTGTGTGTCGGAGGGCCTGTGTGTTTGTGGTTGTTTGAGGGGATGTGTGTGTGTGTGTCTGTGTATGTTGAAGGTGCTGTGTGTGTGCTGGAGGGGCTGTGTGTGACTATTTGCTGGAGGGACTGTATGTTGGTTTGTTTTGGAGATTATGTGCGTGAGCATATGTTGGAGGGACTGTGTGTGAGTATATCGGAGGGGCTGTGTGTGAGTGTGTGTTGAAGGTATTTTGTGTGTGAGTGTGGCAGAGGGGCTGTGTGTGTGTGTGTGTGTGTGGGTGTCAGAGGGGCTCTGTGTGAGTGTGTGTTTGAGTGGTTGTGTGTGAGTGTGTGTCGGATGGTTTGTGTATAAGTGTGTGTCGGAGGGGCTGTGTGTGAGTGTGTTTCAGAGGGGCTCTCTGTGTGTGTGTGTGTGTTGGAGAGGCTCTGCGTGACTATGTATTGCAGGGTCTGTGTCTTTCTATGTGTTGGAGGGGCGGTGTTTGTTTTTCAGAAGGGCTGTGAGTGACTATGTGTTGGAGGGGTTTTCTGTGACTATTTGTTGGCTTGACTGTGTTGGAGATTCTGTGTGTGAGTATGTGTAGGAGGGACTGTGTGTGAGTGTGTGTCAGAGGGGCCTTTTGTGAGTGTGTGGTGGAGGGGCTGTGTCTGATTTTGTTTCAGAGGGGCTTTGTGAGAGTCTGTGTTTTGTGGGGCTGTGTATGAATGTGTGTCCGAGGGGCTGTGTATGAGTGTGTGTCTCAGAGGCTGTGTGAGATTGTATGTCGGAGGGGCTGTGAGTGAGTTTGTGTCGGAGGAGCTGTGTGAGAGTGTGTTTCAGAGTGGCTGTGTGTGAGTCTGTTTCAGAGGGTCCGTATGTGAGTTTGCATTGGAGAGGCTGTGTGAGTGTGTGTTGGAGGGGCTGTGTATGAGTGTCTTTCAGAGGGGCTGTGTGAGTGTATGTCAGACGGGCTGGCTATGAGTGTGTGTGGGAGGGGCTGTGTGAGTGTGTGTGTTGGAGGGGCTGTGTGTGAGTGTATTTCAGAGGGGCTGTGTGAGAGTCTGTGTTGGAGGGGTTGTGTATGCATGTATGTCGGAGGAGCAGTTTGTGTGTTTGTGTTGGAGGGGCTGTGTGTTAGTGTGTTTTGGAAGGTCTGTTTGTGTGTTTTTGTCGGAGGAGCTGTGTGTAAGTGTGTGATGAAGGGGTTCTGTGTGAGCGTGTGTCGGAGGGTCTGTGTGTCATTGTGTTTTGGAGGGTCTGTGTGTGAGTGTGTGTCGGAGAGGCGGTGTGTGTGAGTGTGTTGGAGGGGCTGTGTGTGTTAGTGTTTGTAGGAGGGGCTGTGTGTGAGCCTGTTTCTGAGGATCTGTGCTTGCGTGTGTTTGTCTGTCGAGGATACTGTTTGTGTGTGTCAGAGGTGTTCTGTGTATGTCTCGGAGGGGCTGTGTGTGAATGTGTGTTGGAGGGGCTGTTTGTGAGTGTGTCTCGGAGGGGCCTTGTGAGAGCGTGTGTCAGAAGGGCTGTGTGTGACTGTGTGTTGGAGGGGCCATGTGTGATTGTGTGTCAAAGGGGTTTTGTGTGAGCGTGTTTCGGAGGGCCTCTGTGCAAGTGTGTCGGAGAGGCTGTGTGTATGTATGTGTCGGAGGCGTTGTGTGTCAGCGTGTGTCAGAGGGTCTGTGTGCGAGTGTGTCAGAGGGGCTGTGTGTAAATGTATGTTGGAGGGGCTTTGTTCAGTGTGCTTCGGAAGGGCTGTGTGTGAGCGTGTTTCAGAGGAGCTGCGCATGCATCTGTGTGTCTGTCAAAGAGACTGTTTGTGTGTGTTGGAGGGGCTGTGTGTGAATGTGTGTCGGTGGGGCTGTGTGTGAGCTTGTTTCTGGGGGGCTGTGTGTGCACATGTGCCATAGGGGCTGTGTGTGTGTGTCGGTGGTCTGTTTGTGAGTTTGTGTAAGAGGGGATGTGTGTGAGTATGTGTCGGTGGGGCTGTGTGTTTATGGTTGTTAGAGGGGATGTGTGTGTGTGTCTGTGTTTGTTGAAGGTGCTGTGTGCGTGTGCTGGAGGGACTGTGTGTGGGTTCGTTTTGGAGATTATGTGCGTGAGCATGAGTTGGAGAGACTGTGTGTGAGTGTATCGGAGGGTCTGTGTGTGAGTGTATCGGAGGGGCTGTGTGTGAGTGTGTGTTGAAGGGCTTTTGTGTGAGCTTGTGGTGGAGGGGATGTGTGTGTGTATGTCGGAGGTGCTGTGTGAGCATGTGTCTGGGGGCTGTGCATGCGTGTGTGAAACTGTCAGACGAGCGCCGTGTGTGTCTCGCAGGGCCTGTGTGTGATTGGGTATTGGAAGGGGTGTTTGTGAATGTGTGTCAGAGGGGCCTTGTGTGAGTGCCTTTCAGAAGGTCTGTTTCTGAGTGAGTGTTGGAGGGCCCATGTGTGAGTGTTTGTCGAAGGGTTTCCTTGTGAGTGTGTGTCGGAGGGGCTGTTCGTGAGTGATTGTCGGATTAGCTGTGTGTAAATGTGTGTCGAATATGTTGTTTGTCAGTGTGTTTCAGAGGGTCTGTGTGTGAGTGTGTGTTGGAGGGGCTGTGTGTGTGTGTGTGTCGGAGGGGCTCTGTGTGAGTGTGCATTTGAGTGGTTGTGTGTGAGTGTGCATCAGACGGTCTGTTTTTGAGTGTGTTTCAGACGGTCTGTGTATAAGTGTGTGTCGGAGGGGCTGTGTGTGAGTGTGTTTCAGAGGGGCTCTATGTGTGTGTGTGTGTTGGAGAGACTGCATGACTATGTATTGGAGGGTCTGTGTCTTTCTATGTGTTGGAGGGACAGTGTTTGTTTTTCAGAGGGGATGTGAGTGACTATCTCTTGGAGGGGTTGTCTGTGACTATTTGCTGGCTTGACTGTGTTGGTAATTCTGTGTGTGAGTATGTGTAGGAGGGACTGTGTGTGAGTGTGTGTCAGAGGGGCATTTTGTGAGTGTGTGTCGGAGGGGCTGTGTGTGATTTTGTTTTAGAGGGGCTTTGTGAGAGTGTGTGTCCGTAGGGCTGTGTATGAGTGTGTGTCCGAGGGGCTGTGTATGAGTGTGTGTCACAGAGGCTGTGTGAGAGTGTACGTCAGAGGGGCTGTGAATGATTTTGTGTCGGAGGAGCTGTGTGAGAGTGTGTTTCAGAGTGGCTGTGTGTGAGTCTGTTTCAGACGGTCTGTATGTGAGTTTGCATTGGAGAGGCTGTGTGATTGTGTGTCGGAGGGGCTGTGTATGAGTGTGTTTCAGAGGGGCTGTGTGAGTGTGTGTCAGAGGGGCTGTGTGAGTGTGTGTGTCGGAGGGGCTGTGTGTGAGTGTGTTTCAGAAGGGCCATGTGAGATTCTGTGTTGGAGGGGTTGTCTATGCATATGTGTCGGAGGAGAGGTTTGTGTGTGTGTGTTGGAGGGGCTGTGTGTTAGTGTGTTTCGGAGGGTCTGTTTATATGTTTTTGTCAGAGGAGCTTTGTGTAAGTGTGTGTCAGAGGGCCCATGTGTGATTGTGTGATGAGTGGGTTCTGTGTGAGCGTGTGTCAGAGGGGCTGTGTGTCCTTGTGTTTCGGAGGGTCTGTGTGCGACTGTGTGTCGGATTGCTGGTGTGTGACAGTGTGTCGGAGGGGCTGTGTGTGTTTGCGTTTGTAGGAGGGGCTGTGTGTGAGTGTGTTTCTGAGGATCTGTGCCTGCATGTGTGTGTCTTTCGAAGAGATTGTGTGTGTTGGAGGTGCTCTGTGTACGTCTCAGAGGGGCTCTGTGTGAATGTGTGCGGGAGGGGCTGTTTTTGAGTGTGTGCCAGAGGGGCCTTGTGTGAGTGTGTGTTGGAAGGGCTGTTTGTGAGTGTGTGGGAGGGGCTGTGTGTAAGCGTGTGTCAGTGGGGCTCTGTGTGAGTCTGTGTTTGAGCGGTTGTTTGTGAGTGTGTGTCGGTAGGCTGTGTGTGATTGTGTCGGATGGCCTGTGTGTAAGTGTGTGTCAGGGGGGCTGTGTGTCAGTGTTTCATAGGGGCTGTGTGTGTGTGTCGGAGGGTTCGTGTGTGAGTCTGTTTCGTAGGGGCTCTGTGTGCGTGTGTGTTGAAGGGGATCTGTGTGTGTTTTTGTGTGTGTTGGAGAGCTGTGTGACTCTGTATTGGTGGGTCTGTGTCTGTCAATGTGTTGGAAAGCGGTATGTGTGTGTCAGAGGGGCTGTGAGTGATTATGCTTTGGAGGGGCTGTCTGTGACTATTTGTTGGCTGGACTCTGTGTTGTAGATTCTCTGTGTGAGCAGGTGTTGGAGGGACTGTGTGTGAGTGTGTGTCAGGGGTGCTCTCTCTGAATGTGCATTTGAGGGGCTCTATGTGAGAGTGTGTTGGAGGGACTGTGTGTGTTAGCTTTTGTCAGAGGTGCTTTGTGTGAGTGCGTGTCGGAGGGGCTGTGTGTGAGCGTATGTCGGAGGGTCTGTCTGTGAATGTGCGTCAGAGGGGCTCAGTGTGAGAGTGTGTCGGAGGGGCTGTGAGTGAGCATGTGTCTGAGGGGCTGTGCATGTGCATGTGTGTCTGTCATAGGGGCTGTGTGTGTATGTCGGATGGGCTGTGTGTGAGTGTGTGTCAGAGAGGATGTGTGTGAGTATGTTTCAGAGGGGCTGTGTTTTTGTGGTTGTTTGAGGGGATGTGTGTGTGTGTCTGTGTTTTTTGAAGGTGCTGTGTGTGCGTGCTGGAGGGGCTGTGTGTGATTATTTGTTGAAGGGACTGTGTGTTGGCTTGTTTTGGAGATTCTGTGCGTGGGCCTGTGTTGGAGGGACTGTGTTTGATTGTGTCAGAGCAGCTGTGTGTGAGTGTGTTTCGGAGGGGCTGTGTGTGAGTGTGTGTTGTAGGGGACTTGTGTGAGTGTGTGTCGGAGTGGCTATGTGTGTTAGCATTTGTCAGAGGGGCTATGTGTGAGTGTGTGTTTGAGGGGATTTATGTGAGTGTGTGTCCGAGTGGCTGGGTATGTTAGCGTTTGTCAGAGGTGCTGTGTGTGAGTGTGTGCTGGAGGGACTGTGTGTGAGCATGTGTCGGAAGGGCTGTGAATGCGTGTGTGTCTGTCAGAGGGGCTGTGTTTGTGTCAGACGGGCTGTGCCTGTGTGTCGGGGGGACTGTCTGTGAGTGTGTGTCAGAGGGGCTCTGTGTGAGAGTGTGTTGGAGTGGAAGTGTGTGTTACCGTTTGTCGGAAGGGCCATGTCTGAATGATTGTCGGAAGTGCTGTGTGTGAGCATGTTTCAGAAGAGGTGTGCATGCATCTGTGTGTCTGTCGAAGAGGCTGTGTTTGTGTTTATGTGTGTCAGCGGGTCTCTGTGTGTGTGTTGGAGGGGCTGTGTGTGATTGTATGTCAGAGGGGCTGTTTGTGACTGTGTGTTGGAGGGGCTGTTTGTGAGAGTGTGTCTGAGGGGCCTTGTGTGAGTGTATATCAAAGGGGTTGTGTGTAAGTGTGTGTCAGAGGGGCTGTGTGCAAGTGTGTGTCAGTGGGGCTCTGTGTGAGTGTGTTTTTGAGGCGTTGTGTGGCAGTGTTTCGGAGGTCCTGTGTGTAAGTGTGTGTCGGGGGGCTGTGTGTCAGTGTGTTTTGGAGGGCCTGTGTGTGATTGTGTTTCTAAGGGGCTGTGTTTCAGTGTGTGTCGGAAGGTTTGTGCGTGAGTGTGTTTCACAGGGGCTGTGTGCGAGTGTGTGTCGGAGGGGCCTTGTGTGATTGTGTGTCGGAAGGGCTGTGTGTGTGTGTGTGTGTGTGTGTGTGTGTGTGTGTGTGTGTGTCGGAGGTGATGTGCGTGACTGTGTGTCGAAGGGGTTGTGTGTGAGTGCGTGTCCGTGGGGCTCTGTGTGAGTGTGTATAAGAGGGGCTGTGACTGCGCATGTGTGTCTGCCGTAGGGGCTGTGTGTGTGTGTCGGATGGTCTGTGTGTGAGTGTGTTTCAGAGGGGATGTTTGTGAGTGTGAGTCAGAGGGGCTCGGTGTGGGATTGTGTCGGAGGGGCTGTGTTTGTTAGCATTTGTCAGAGTAGCTGTCTGTGAGTGTGTCATAAGGGCTGTGTGTGTGTGTCGGATGGGCTGTTTATGAGTGTGTTTCAGAGGGAATGTGTGTGAGTGTGTGTTGGAGGGGCTGTGTGTTTGTGGTTGTTTGAGGGGATGTGTGTATATGTGTCTGTGTATGTTGAAGGTGCTGTGTGTGTGCTGGAGGGGCTGTGTGTGACTATTTGCTGGAGGGACTGTGTGTGGGTTTGTTTTGGAGATTATGTGCGTGAGCATATGTTGGAGGGACTGTGTGTGAATGTATCGGAGGGGCTGTGTGTGAGTGTGTGTTGAAGGGCTTTTGTGTGAGCGTGTGGCAGAGGGGCTGTGTGTGTGTGTGTTGGAGGTGCTGTGTGTGAGCGTGTGTCTGAGGGGCTGTGCGTGTGTGTGTGAATCTGTCAGAGAAGCTCCGTGTGTGTGTCGGAGGGCCTGTGTGTTATTGTGTATTGGAAGGGCTGTTTGCGAATGTATATCAGAGGGGCCTTGTGTGAGTGTCTTACGGAAGGTGTGTTTCTGAGTGAGTGTTGGATTAGCTGTGTGTAAGTGTGCGTCGGAGGGGTTGTTTGTCAGTGTGTTTCGGTGGGTCTGTGTGTGAGTGTGTGTTGGAGGGGCTGTGTGTAAGTGTGTGGCAGGGGGGCTGTGTGTCAGTGCTTTTCGGAGGGGCTGTGTGTGTGTGTGTGTCAGAGGGTTTGTGTGTGATTGTGTTTCACAGTGGCAGTGCGAGAGTGTGTGTTGGAGTTGCTCTGCGTGTGTGTTTGTGTTTGTGTGTGTGTTGGAGAGCTCCTTGTTACTATGTATTCGTGGGTCTGTGTCCGTCTATGTGTTGGAAAGCGGTGTGTGTGTGTCAGAGGGGCTGTGAGTGACTATTCATTGGAGGGGCTGTGTGTGACTATTTGTTGGCCAGACTTTGTGTTGGAGATTCAGTGTGTGAGCAGGTGTTGGAGGGATTGTGTGTGAGTGTGTGTCGGGGGTGCGGTCTGTGAACGTGCGTCAGAGTGGCTCTGTGTGAGGGTGTGTTGGAGGCGCTGTGTGTGTTAGCGTTTGTCAGAGGTGCTGTGTATGAGTGCGTATCTGAGGGGCTGTGTGTGAGTGTGTGTCGGAGGGGCTGATCATGCGTATGTGTGTCTGTTGGAGGGGCTGTGTGTGTCCCTCTGTCGGATGGGGTATGTGTGACTATATATCGAAGGGGCTGTCTGTGAATGTGGGTCAGAGGGGCTCAGTGTGAGAGTGTGTTGGAGGGGCTGGTTTGTTAGTGTTTTTTGGAGTAGCTGTGTGTGAGTGTGTGCCGGTGGGGCTGTGTGTGAGCTTGTGTCTGTGGGGCTGTGCGTGCGCGTGTGTGTCTGTCGTAGTGTGTGTGTCGGACAGGCTGTTTGTGAGTGTGTGTCAGAGGGGATGTGTGTGAGTGTGTGTCGGAGGGGCTGTGTGTTTGTGGTTGTTTGAGGGGATGTGTGTCTGTGTGTCTGTGTTTGTTGAAGGTGCTGTGTGTTTGTGTGCTGCAGGGGCTGTGTGTGACTATTTGTTGGAGGGACTGTGTGTGGGTTAGTTTTGGAGATTCTGTGTGTGAGCATGTATTGGATGGACTGTGTGTGAGGGTGTGTAGGAGTGACTGTAGGTGAGTGTGTTTCGGAGGGGCTCTGGTGAGCGTGTGTAAGAGCGGCTGTGAGTGCGCATATGTGTGTGCCGTAGGGGCCGTGTGTGTGTGTCGGATGGTCTGTGTGTGAATGTGTTTCAGAGGGGATGTTTGTGAGTGTGAGTCAGAGGGGCTCAGTGTGAGATTGTGTCAGAGGGGCTGTGTTTGTTAACGTTTGTCAGAGTAGCTGTCTGTGAGTGTGTGTCGTAAGGGCTGTGTGTGTATGTCGGATGGGTTGTTTGCAAGTGTGTTTCAGAGGTGATGTGTGTGAGTGTGTGTCGGAGTGCGTGTGTATTTGTGGTTGTTTGAGGGGATGCGTGTGTGTGTGTCTGTGTATGTTGAAGGTGCTGTGTGTGTGCTGGAGGGGCTGTGTGTGACTATTTGCTGGAGGGACTGTGTGTGGGTTTGTTTTGGAGATTATGTGCGTGAGCATATGTTGGAGGGACTGTGTGTGAATATATCGGAGGTGCTGTGTGTGAGTGTGTGTTGAAGGTCTTTTGTGTGAGCGTGTGTAAGAGGGGCTCTGTGTGTGTTTGTGAATCTGTCAGAGAAGCTCCGTGTGTGTGTCGGAGGGCCTGTGTGTGATTGTGTATTGGAAGGGCTGTTTGTGAATGTGTGTCAGAGGGGCCTTGTGTGAGTGTCTTTCGGAAGGTCTGTTTCTGTGTGAGTGTTGGAGGGCCCATGTGTGAGTGTGTGTCGAAGGGTTTGTGAGTATGTGTGTGTCAGAGTGGTTGTTTGTCAGTGTGTTTCGGAGGGTCTGTGTGTGAGTGTGTGTTGGAGGTGCTGTGTGTGTGTGTGTGTGTATGTGTGTGTGTGTCAGAGGGGCTCTGTGTGAGTGTGCTTTCGAGTGGTTGTGTGTGAGTGTGTGTCGGACAGTCTGTTTGTGAGCGTGTGTCGGATGGTCTGTGTATAAGTGTGTGTCGGAGGGACTGTGTGTGAGTGTGTTTCAGAGGGGCTCTCTGTGTGTGTGTGTGTTGGAGAGGCTCTGCGTGACTATGTATTGCAGGGTCTGTGTCTTTCTATGTGTTGGAGGGGCGGTGTTTGTTTTTCAGAAGGGCTGTGAGTGACTATGTATTGGAGGGGTTTTCTGTGACTATTTGTTGGCTTGACTGTGTGTTGGAGATTCTGTGTGTGAGTATGTGTAGGAGGGACTGTGTGTGAGTGTGTGTCAGAGGGGCCTTTTGTGAGTGTGTGGTGGAGGGGCTGTGTCTGATTTTGTTTCAGAGGGGCTTTGTGAGAGTCTGTGTTTTGTGGGGCTGTGTATGAATGTGTGTCCGAAGGGCTGTGTATGAGTGTGTGTCTCAGAGGCTGTGTGAGATTGTATGTCGGAGGGGCTGTGAGTGAGTTTGTGTCGGAGGAGCTGTGTGAGAGTGTGTTTCAGAGTGGCTGTGTGTGAGTCTGTTTCAGAGGGTCCGTATGTGAGTTTGCATTGGAGAGGCTGTGTGAGTGTGTGTTGGAGGGGCTGTGTATGAGTGTCTTTCAGAGGGGCTGCGTGAGTGTATGTCAGACGGGCTGGCTATGAGTGTGTGTGGGAGGGGCTGTGTGAGTGTGTGTGTTGGAGGGGCTGTGTGTGAGTGTATTTCAGAGGGGCTGTGTGAGAGTCTGTGTTGGAGGGGTTGTGTCTGCATGTGTGTCGGAGGAGCAGTTTGTGTGTTTGTGTTGGAGGGGCTGTGTGTTAGTATGTTTTGGAAGGTCTGTTTGTGTGTTTTTGTCGGAGGAGCTGTGTAAGTGTGTGTCGGAGAGCCCACGTGTGAGTGTGTGATGAAGGGGTTCTGTGTGAGCGTGTGTCGGAGGGTCTGTGTGTCATTGTGTTTTGGAGGGTCTGTGTGTGAGTGTGTGTCGGAGAGGCGGTGTGTGAGAGTGTGTTGGAGGGGCTGTGTGTGTTAGTGTTTGTAGGAGGGGCTGTCTGTGAGCCTGTTTCGGAGGATCTGTGCTTGCGTGTGTGTGTCTGTCGAGGAGACTGTTTGTGTGTGTCAGAGGTTCTCTGTGTATGTCTCGGAGGGGCTGTGTGTGAATGTATGTTGGAGGGGCTGTTTGTGAGTGTGTCTCGGAGGGGCCTTGTGAGAGCGTGTCAGAAGGGCTGTGTGTGACTGTGTGTCGGAGGGGCCATGTGTGGTTGTGTGTCAAAGGGGTTTTGTGTGAGTGTGTTTCGGAGGGCCTCTGTGCAAGTGTGTCGGAGAGGCTGTGTGTATGTATGTGTCGGAGGCGTTGTGTGTCAGCGTGTGTCAGAGGGTCTGTGTGCGAGTGTGTCAGAGGGGCTGTGTGTAAATGTATGTCGGAGGGGCTTTGTTCAGTGTGTTTCGGAAGGGCTGTGTGTGAGCGTGTTTCAGAGGAGCTGCGCATGCATCCGTGTGTCTGTCAAAGAGACTGTTTGTGTGTGCTGGAGGGGCTGTGTGTGAATGTGTGTCAGTGGGGCTGTGTGTGAGCTTGTTTCTGGGGGGCTGTGTGTGCACATGTGCCATAGGGGCTGTGTGTGTGTGTCGGTGGTCTGTTTGTGAGTTTGTGTAAGAGGGGATGTGTGTGAGTATGTGTCGGTGGGGCTGTGTGTTTATGGTTGTTTGAGGGGATGTGTGTGTGTGTCTGTGTTTGTTGAAGGTGCTGTGTGCGTGTGCTGGAGGGACTGTGTGTGGGTTCGTTTTGGAGATTATGTGCGTGAGCATGAGTTGGAGAGACTGTGTGTGAGTGTATCGGAGGGGCTGTGTGTGAGTGTATTGGAGGGGCTGTGTGTGAGTGTGTGTTGAAGGGCTTTTGTGTGAGCTTGTGGTGGAGGGGATGTGTGTGTGTATGTCGGAGGTGCTGTGTGAGCATGTGTCTGGGGGCTGTGCATGCGTGTGTGAAACTGTCACAGGAGTGTGTGGCTCGCAGGGCCTGTGTGTGATTGGGTATTGGAAGGGGTGTTTGTGAATGTGTGTCAGAGGGGCCTTGTGTGAGTGTCTTTCAGAAGGTCTGTTTCTGAGTGAGTGTTGGAGGGCCCATGTGTGAGCGTTTGTCGAAGGGTTTCCTTGTGAGTGTGTGTCGGAGGGGCTGTTTGCGAGTGATTGTCGGATTAGCTGTGTGTAAATGTGTGTCGAATATGTTGTTTGTCAGTGTGTTTCAGAGGGTCTGTGTGTGAGTGTGTGTTGGAGGGGCTGTGTGTGTGTGTGTGTGTGTGTCGGAGGGGCTCTGTGTGAGTGTGCATTTGAGTGGTTGTGTGTGAGTGTGCGTCGGACGGTCTGTTTTTGAGTGTGTTTCAGACGGTCTGTGTATAAGTGTGTGTCGGAGGGGCTGTGTGTGTGTGTTTCAGAGGGGCTCTATGTGTGTGTGTGTTGGAGAGACTGCATGACTATGTATTGGAGGGTCTGTGTCTTTCTATGTGTTGGAGGGACAATGTTTGTTTTTCAGAGGGGATGTGAGTGACTATCTCTTGGAGGGGTTGTCTGTGACTATTTGCTGGCTTGACTGTGTGTTGGTAATTCTGTGTGTGAGTATGTGTAGGAGGGACTGTGTGTGGGTGTGTGTCAGAGGGGCATTTTGTGAGTGTGTGTCAGAGGGGCTGTGTGTGATTTTGTTTTCGAGGGGCTTTGTGAGATTGTGTGTCCGTGGGGCTGTGTATGAGTGTGTGTCCGAGGGGCTGTGTATGAGTATGTGTGGGAAGGGTTGTGTGAGTGTGTGTGTCAGAGGGGCTGTGTGTGAGGGTGTGTCGGAGGGGCTGTGTGTGAGTGTGTTTCAGAGTGGCTGTGTCAGTTTCTGTATCGGATGGGCTGTGTAGAAATGTGTGTCAGAGGAGCTGTTTGTGTGTGTGTGTGTTGGAGGAGCTGTGTGTGATTGTGTATTGGAAGGGCTGTTTGTGAATGTGTGTCAGAGGGGCCTTGTGTGAGTGTCTTTCGGAAGGTCTGTTTCTGTGTGAGTGTTGGAGGGCCCATGTGTGAGTGTGTGTCGAAGGGTTTGTGAGTATGTGTGTGTCAGAGTGGTTGTTTGTCAGTGTGTTTCGGAGGGTCTGTGTGTGAGTGTGTGTTGGAGGTGCTGTGTGTGTGTATGTGTGTGTGTGTGTGTGTCAGAGGGGTTCTGTGTGATTGTGCGTTTGAGTGGTTGTGTGTGAGAGTGTGTCGGACAGTCTGTTTGTGAGCGTGTGTCGGATGGTCTGTGTATAAGTGTGTGTCGGAGGGGCTGTGTGTGAGTGTGTGTCAGAGGGGCTCTGTGTGTGTGTGTGTTGGAGAGGCTCTGTGTGACTATGTATTGCAGGGTCTTTGTCTTTCTATGTGTTGGAGGGGCGGTGTTTGTTTTTCAGAGGGGCTGTGAGTGACTATGTGTTGGAAGGGCTGTCTTTGATTACTTGTTGGCTTGACTGTGTTGGAGATTCTGTGTGAGCATGTGTATGAGGGACTATGTGTGAGTGTGTGTCAGAGGGGACTTTTGTGAGTGTGTGGCGGAGGGGCTGTGTGTGTCTGTCGGATGGGTTGTTTGCAAGTGTGTTTCAGAGGTGATGTGTGTGAGTGTGTGTCGGAGGGCTTGTGTATTTGTGGTTGTTTGAGGGGATGTGTGTGTGTGTGTGTCTGTGTATGTTGAAGGTGCTGTGTGCGTGTGCTGGAGGGGCTGTGTGTGACTATTTGCTGGAGGGACTGTGTGTGGGTTTGTTTTGGAGATTATGTGCGTGAGCATATGTTGGAGGGACTGTGTGTGAGTATATCGGAGGGGCTGTGTGTGAGTGTGTGTTGAAGGTCTTTTGTGTGAGCGTGTATAAGAGGGGCTCTGTGTATGTTTGTGAATCTGTCAGAGAAGCTCCGTGTGTGTGTCGGAGGGCCTGTGTGTGATTGTGTATTGGAAGGGCTGTTTGTGAATGTGTGTCAGAGGGGTCTTGTGTGAGTGTCTTTCGGAAGGTCTGTTTCTGTGTGAGTGTTGGAGGGCCCATGTGTGAGTGTGTGTCGAAGGGTTTGTGAGTATGTGTCTGTCAGAGTGGTTGTTTGTCAGTGTGTTTCGGATGGTCTGTGTGTGTGTGTGTTGGAGGTGCTGTGTGTATATGTGTGTGTGTGTGTGTGTGTGTGTGGCTGTGTGTGTGTGTGTGTGTGTCAGAGGGGCTCTGTGTGAGTGTGCGTTTGAGTGGTTGTGTGTGAGTGTGTGTCGGGCAGTCTGTTTGTGAGCGTGTGTCGGATGGTCTGTGTATAAGTGTGTGTCGGAGGGGCTGTGTGTGAGTGTGTGTCAGAGGGGCTCTGTGTGTGTGTGTGTTGGAGAGGCTCTGTGTGACTATGTATTGCAGGGTCTGTGTCTTTCTATGTGTTGGAGGGGCGGTGTTTGTTTTTCAGAGGGGCTGTGAGTGAATATGTGTTGGAACGCTGTCTGTGATTACTTGTTGGCTTGACTGTGTTGGAGATTCTCATGTGAGCATGTGTATGAGGGACTATGTGTGAGTGTGTGTCAGAGGGGCCTTTTGTGAGTGTGTGGCGGAGGGGCTGTGTGTGATTTAGTTTCAGAGGGGCTTTGTGAGAGTTTGTGTCTGTGGGGCTGTGTATGAATGTGTGTCCGAGGGGCTCTGTATGAGTGTGTGTCACAGAGGCTGTGTGAGATTGTATGTCGGAGGGGCTGTGAGTGAGTTTGTGTCGGAGGAGCTGTGTGAGAGAGTGTTTCAGAGTGGCTGTGTGTGAGTCTGTTTCAGAGGGTCTGTATGTGAGTTTGCATTGGAGAGGCTGTGTGATTGTGTGTCGGAGGGGCTGTGTATGAGTGTGTTTCAGAGGGGCTGTGTGAGTGTATGTCAGACGGGCTGGCTATGAGTGTGTGTGGGAGGGGCTGTGTGAGTGTGTGTGTCGGCGGGGCTGTGTGTGAGTGTGTTTCAGAGGGGCTGTGTGAGAGTCTGTGTTGGAGGGGTTGTGTATGCATGTGTGTCGGAGGAGCAGTTTGTGTGTGTGTGTTGGAGGGGCTGTGTGTTAGTGTGCTTGGGAGGGTCTCTTTGTGTGTTTTTGTCGTAGGAGCTGTGTGTAAGTGTGTGTCGGAGGGCCCATGTGTGAATGTGTGATGAAGGGGTTCTGTGTGAGCGTGTGTCGGAGCGTCTGTGTGTCATTGTGTATTGGAGGGTCTGTGTGTGAGTGTGTGTCGGAGAGGCGGTGTGTGAGAGTGTGTTGGAGGGGCTGTGTGTGTTAGTGTTTGTAGGAGGGGCTGTGTGTGAGCCTGTTTCTGAGGATCTGTGCTTGCGTGTGTGTGTGTCTGTCGAGGAGACTGTTTGTGTGTGTCAGAGGTGCTCTGTGTATGTCTCGGAGGGGCTGTGTGTGAATGTATGTTGGAGGGGCTGTTTGTGAGTGTGTCTCGGATGGGCCTTGTGAGAGCGTCTGTCAGAAGGGCTGTGTGTGACTGTCTCGGAAGTGCCATGTGTGATTTTGTGTCAAAGGGGTTGTATGTGAGCGTGTTTCGGAGGGGCTGTGTGTGTGCTTGTGTCTGTGGGTCTGTGCATGCATATGTGTCATAGGGGCTGTGTGTGTGTGTCGGACGGGCTGTTTGTGAGTTTGCGTAAGAGGGGATGTGTGTGAGTGTGTGTCGGTGGGGCTGTGTGTTTATGGTTGTTTGAGGGGATGTTTGTGTGTGTGTCTGTGTTTGTTGAAGGTGCTGTGTGTGTGCTGGAGGGGCTGTGTGTGACTATTTGCTGGAGGGACAGTGTGTGGGTTTGTTTTGGAGATTATGTGCGTGAGCATATGTTGGAGGGACTGTGTGTGAATGTATTGGAGGGGCTGTGTGTGACTATGTGCTGAAGGGCTTTTGTGTGAGCGTGTGGCAGAGGGGCTGTGTGTGTGTGTGTTGGAGGTGCTGTGTGTGAGCGTGTGTCTGAGGGGCTGTGCATGCATGTGTGAAGCAGAGGAGCTCTGTGTGTGTGTTGGAGGGCCTGTGTGTTATTGTGTATTGGAAGGGCTGTTTGTGAATGTATGTCAGAGGGGCTTTGTATGAGTGTCTTTCGGAAGGTGTGTTTCTGAGTGAGTGTTGGATTAGCTGTGTGTAATTGTGCGTCGGAGGGGATGTTTGTCAGTGTGTTTTGGAGGGTCTGTGTGTGAGTGTGTGTTGGAGGGGCTGTGTGTGTGTGTGTGTCAGAGGGGCTCTGTGTGAGTGTGCGTTTGAGTGGTTGTGTGTGAGTATTTGTCGGACAGTCTGTTTGTGAGCGTATGTCGGATGGTCTGTGTATAAGTTTGTGTCAGAGGGGCTGTGTGTGATTGTTTAGGAGGGACTGTGTGTGAGTGTGTGTCAGAGGGGCTCTGTGAGTGTGTTTAGGAGGGACTGTGTGTGAGTGTGTGTCAGAGGGGCTCTGTGTGTGTGTGTGTTGGAGAGGCTCTGTGTGACGATGTATTGGAGAGTCTGTGTCTTTCTATGTGTTGGAGGGGCGGTGTTTGTTTATCAGAGGGGCTGTGAGTGACTATGTGTTGGAGGGGTTGTCTGTGACTATTTGTTGGCTTGACTGTGTTTTGGAGATTCTGTGTGTGAGTATGTGTAGGAGGGACTGTGTGTGAGTGTGTGCCAGAGGGGCGTTTTGTGAGTGTGTGTCGGAGGGGCTGTTTGTGATTTTGTTTCAGAGGGGCTTTGTGAGAGTCTGTGTCCGTGGGGCTCTGTATGAGTGTGTGTCTGAGGGTCTGTGTATGAGTGTGTATCTCAGAGGCTGTGTGAGAGTGTATGTTGGAGTGGCTGTGAGTGATTTTGTGTCGGAGGAGCTGTGTGAGAATGTGTTTCAGAGTGGCTGTGTGTGAGTCTGTTTCAGAGGGTCCGTATGTGAGTTTGCATTGGAGAGGCTGTGTTAGTGTGTGTCGGAATGGCTGTGTATGAGTGTGTTTCAGAGGGGCTGTGTGAGTGTATGTCAGACGGGCTGGCTGTGAGTATGTGTGGGAGGGGCTGTGTGAGTGTGTGTGTCGGAGGGGCTGTGTGTGAGTGTGTTTCAGAAGCGCTGTGTGAGAGTCTGTGTTGGAGGGGTTGTGTATGCATGTGTGTCTGAGGAGCATTTTGTGTGTGCGTGTTGGAGGGGCTGTGTGTTAGTGCATTTCAGAGGGTCTGTTTGTGTGTTTTTGTCGGAGGAGCTGTGTGTAAGTGTGTGTCGGAGGGCCCATGTGTGATTGTGTGATGAAGGGGTTCTGTGTGAGCGTGTGTCGGAGGGTCTGTGTGTCATTGTGTTTTGGAGGGTCTGTGTGTGAGAGTGTGTCGGAGGGGCTGTGTGTGTTAGTGTTTGTAGGAGGGGCTGTGCGTGAGCCTGTTTCGGAGGATCTGTGCTTGCGTGTGTGTGTGTCTGTCGAGGAGACTGTTTGTGTGTGTCAGAGGTGCTCTGTGTATGTCTCGGAGGGGCTGTGTGTGAATGTGTGTTGGAGGGGCTGTTTGTGAGTGTGTTTCGGAGGGGCCTTGTGAGAACATGTGTCAGAAGGGCTGTGTGTGACTGTGTGTTGGAGGGGCCATGTGTGATTGTGTGTCAAAGGGGTTTTGTGTGAGCGGTTTCGGAGGGCCTCTGTGTGAGTGTGTCGGACAGGCTGTGTGTATGTATGTGTCGGAGGCGTTGTGTGCGACCGGGTGTCAGAGGGTCTGTGTGCGAGTGTGTCAGAGAGGCTGTGCGTAAGTGTGTGTCAGAGGAGCTTTGTTCAGTGTGTTTCAGAAGGGCCGTGTGTGAGCGTGTTTCAGAGGAGCTGTGCATGCGTCTGTCTGTCTTTCAAAGAGACTGTGTGTGTGTGTTGGAGGGGCTGTGTGTGAGTGTGTGTCAGAGGGGCTGTTTTTGAGTGTGTGTCAGAGGGGCCTCGTGTGAGAGTGTGTTGGAAGGGCTGTGTGTGAGTGTGTGCCAGTGGGGCTCTGTGTCAGTGTGCGTTTGAGCGGTTGTGTGCGAGTGTGTGTCGGTGGGCTGTTTGTGATTGTGTTGGATGGCCTGTGTGTAAGTGTGTGTCGGGGGGGTGTGTGTCATTATGTTTCATAGGGGCGGTGTGTGTGTGTGTGTGTCGGAGAACTGTCTGTGAGTGTACATCAGAGGGGCTCAGTGTGAGAGTGTCAGGGGGGCTGTGAGTGAGCATGTGTCTGAGGTGCTGTGCATGTGCATGTGTGTGTGTCATAGGGGCTGTGTGTGTATGTCGGATGGGCTGTGTGTGAGTGTGTGTCGGAGGGTCTGTGTATTTGTGGTTGTTTGAGGGGATGTGTGTGTGTGTGTCTGTGATTGTTGAAGGTGCTGTGTGTGTATGCTGGAGGGGCTGTGTATGACTATTTGTTGAAGGGACTGTGTGTGGTTTTGTTTTGGAGATTATGTGCGTGAGCCTGTGTTGGAGGGACTGTGTGTCATTGTGTCGAATGGGCTGTGTGTTAGTACATGTCGGCGGGGCTTTGTGTGTGTATGTGTCAGAGCGGCTGTGTGTGAGTGTGTTTCAGTTGGGCTGTGTGTGAGTGTGTGTTGAAGGTTATTTGTGTGAGCATGTGTCAGAGGGGCTGTGTGTGAGTGTGTGTTGGAGGGACTGTGTGTGAGCATCTGTCGGAAGGGCTGTGAATGCGTGTGTGTCTGTCCGAGGGGCTGTGTGTGTGTCTGTCACACAGGCTGTGCGTGAGTGTGTGTCGGGGGATTGTCTGTGAGTGTGTGTCAGATGTGCTCTCTGTGAGAGTGTGTTGGAGTGGATCTGTCTGTTAGCATTTTTCAGTGGGTCTCTGTGTGTGTGTCAGAGGGGCTGTGTGTGATTGTGTGTTGGAGGGGCTGTTTGTGAGTGTGTGTCAGAGGGGCCTTGTGTGATTGTGTTTCGGAAGATCTGTTTCTGAGTGTGTGTCGAAGGGATTGTGTGTGAATGTGTGTCAGAGGGTCTGTTTGTGAGCGTGTCGTAGGGGCTGTGTGTAATTGTGTGTCAGAGGGGCTGTGTGTAAGGGTGTATCAGAGGGGTGATGTTTGAGAATGTGTCAGAGGGGCTGTGTGTGTTAGCATTTGTAGGAGGGGTTGTGTGTGAGTATGTGTCGGAGCAGCTGTGCGTGCGTGTGTGAGTGTCTGTCAAAGAGGCTTTATGTGTGTGTCGGAAGTTCTCTGTGTATGTGTCAGAGGGGCTGTGTGTGAATGTGTGTCGGAGGGTCTGTCTGTCAGTGTGTGTCAGAGGTTCTGTGTGTGAGTGTGTGTTTGAGGGCCTGTGTGTGAGAGTGTGTCGGAGGGTCTGTGTGCAACTGTTTCAGAGAGGCTGTGTGTGAGTGTTTGTCTGAGGGGCTGTGTGTAAGTGTGTGTCGGAGGGGCTTTGTGTCAGTGTGTTTCGGAAGGGTGGCATGTGAGTGTGTGTCAGAGGGGCGGCGTGTGAGCATGTGTCAGAGGAGCTGTGCATGCATCTGTGTGTCTGTCGAAGAGACCGTGTGTGTGTTTATGTGTGTCTGCGGGTCTCTGTGTGTGTGTCGGAGGGGCTATGTGTGAGTATGTGTCGAAGGGGTTCTGTGTGATTGTGTGTCAGAGGAGCTGTGTGTACGTGTGTGTCAGTGGGGCTCTGTGTGAGTGTGTTTTTGAGGGGTTGTGTGCAGTGTTTTGGAGGTCCTGCGTGTAAGTGTGTGTCAGGGGAGTGTTTGTCAGTGTGTTTTGGAGGGGCTTTTGTGATTGTTTTTCTAAGGTGCTGTGTTTCAGTGTGTGTCAGAGGATTTGTGCATGAGTGTGCTTCACAGGGGCTGTGTGTGAGTGTGTGTCGAAGGGGCCTTGTGTGAGTGTGTGTCGGTGGAGCTGTGTGTGAGCTTGTGTCTGAGGGGCTGGGCATGCACGTGTGTGTCTGTCATAGTGGCTCTGTGTGTTTGTGTCAGAGGGGCTGTATGTGAGTATGTCAATGGGGCTGTGTGTGAGTGCGTGTCGGAGTGTTTAATTGTGAGTGTCTGCCGGAAGGTCTGTCTCTGAGTGTGTGTCAGAGGGACTGTGTGTGAGTGTGTTTCAGAGGGGCAGTGTGTGAGTGAGTGTCTGAGGGACTTTGGGTGGGTGGTTTTTTGAGGGGATGTGTGTGCGTGTGTGTGTGTGTGTGTGTGTGTATGTGTTGAAGATGCTGTGTGTGTGTTTGCTCGAAGGGCTGTGTGTGACTATTTGTTGGAGGGACTGTGTGTGGGTTTGTGTTGGAGATTCTGTGTGTTAGCATGTGTTGGAGGGACTGTGTGTGAGTGTGTGTAGGAGGGACTGTCGGTCAATGTGTCGGAGGGACTCTGTGTGAGAGTGTGTCAGAGGGGCTGTGTGTGTTAGCATTTGTCAGAGGGGATGTGGGTGTTAGCCTTTGCAGGTGGGGCTGTGTGTGAGCGTATTTCAGAAGAGCTGTCCATGCGTGTGTGTCTGTCTGTCGAAGAGGCTGTTTGTGTCTGTCAGAGGGGCTCTGTGTATGTGTCAGAGGGGCTGTGTGTGAATGTGTGTCAGAGGGGCAGTTTGTGAGTGTGTGTCGGAGGGACCTTGTGTGAGTGTGTGTCAGAAGGGCTGTATTTAACTGTGTGTCGGAGAGTCCGTGTGTAAGTGTGTGTCATAGGGGCCATGCGTGTGTGTGCGTTTGAGGGGCTGTGTGTGTGTGCGTGTCGAAGGAGTTGTGAGTGAGTGTGTGTCGATGGTCTGTGTGTAAGTGTGTGTCAGAGGGGCTGTGCTTCAGTATGTTTCGGAGTGGCTGTGTGAGTGTGTGTCAGAGGGGCTCTGTCTGAGTGTGTGTGTTGGAGAGGCTCTGTGTGACTATGTATTGGAGGGTCTGTGACTGTCGATGTGTTGGAGGGGTGGTGTTTGCTTTTCAGAGGGGCTGTGAGTGACTATGTGTTGGAAGGGCTGTCTGTGACTATTTGTCGGCTTGACTGTGTGTTGGAGATTCTGTGTGTGAGCATGTGTGGGAGGGATTGTGTGAGCGTGTGTGTCTGGGGTGCTTTGTTAGCATTTGTCGGAGGTGCTGTGTGTGTGTTTCAGAGGGGCTGTGTGTGAGCGTGTGTCAGTGTGTCTGTGCGTGTGTGTGTCTGTCAGAAGGGCTTTGTGTGTGTGTCGAACGGGCTGTGTATGAGTGTGTCGGTGGGGCTGTCTGTGAGTGTGTTTCAGAGGGGCTCTGTGTAAGAGTGTGTCGGAGGGACTGTGTGTGTTACCTTTTGTTGGAGGGGTTGTATCTGAGTGTGTGTCGGAGGGGCTCTGTGTGTGCTTGTGTCTGAAGGTTTGTGCATGCATGTGTGTGTCTGTCGTAGAGGATGTGTGTGCGTGTCAGATGGGCTGTGTGTGAGTTTATGTCAGAGGGACTGTGTGTGAGTGTGTTTCAAAGGGGCTGTGTGTGAGTGTGTGTCAGAGGGGCCGTGTTTGAGTGTGTGTCAGAGGGGATGTGTGTTTGTGATTTTTTGAGGGGATGTGTTTGTGTGTGTGTGTGTGAATGTCTGTCTGTGTGTGTGTGTGTGTGTGTGTGTTGAAGATGCTGTGTGTGTGTTTGCTGGAGGGTCTGCTTGTGACTTTTGTTGCAGGGACTGTGTGTGGGTTTATGTTGGAGATTCTGTGTGTGAGCATGTGTAGGAGGGACTGCACGTGAGTGTGTGTCGGAGGAGCTGTTTGTGTGTGTGTGTGTATCGGAGGGCCTGTGTATGAGAGTGTGTCAGATGGGCTCCGTGTGTGTGTGTATTGGAGAGGCACTGTGTGACTTTGTATTGGAGGGTTTGTGTCTGTATATGTGTTGGAGGGGCGGTGTTTGTTTTTCAGAGGGGCTGTGAGTGACGATGTGTTGGAAGGGCTACTGTGACTATTTGTTGGCATGACTGTGTGTTGGAGATTCTGTGTGTGAGCATGTGTAGGAGGGACTGTGTGTGACTGTGTGTCAGAGGGGCTCTGTGTCTGTGTGTGTTGGAGAGGCTCTGTTTGTGTGTCTGTTGGAGAGGATTTGTGTGACTATGTATTGGAGGGTCTGTGTCTGTCTATGTATTGGAGGGGCGGTGTTTGTTTTTCAGAGGGGCTGTGAGTGATTAAGTGTTGGAAGGGCTGTCTGTGACTATTTGTTGGCTTGACTATGTGTTGGAGATTCTGTGTGTGAGTTTATGTCAGAGGGGCTGTGTGTGAGTGAGTGTCTGAGGGGCTTTGGGTTTGTGCTTTTTTGAGGGGATGTGTGTGTGTGTGTGTGTGTGTGTGTGTGTGTGTTTGTGTGTGTGTGTGTGTGTGTGTTTGTGTGTGTGTGTGTGTGTGTGTGTGTGTGTGTGTGTGTGTGTGTGTGTTCGTGCGTGTGTGTGTGTTGAAAATGCTGTGTTTGTGTTTGCTGGAAGGGCTGTGTGTGACTATTTGTTGAAGGGACTGTGTGTGGGTTTGTGTTGGAGATCCTCTGTGTTAGCATGTGTTGGAGGGACTGTGTGTGAGTGTGTGTAGGAGGGACTGTCGGTCAGTGTGTCGGAGGGTTTCTGTGTGACAGTGTGTCCGAGGGGCTGTGTGTGTTAGCGTTTGTCAGAGGGGATGTGGGTGTTAGCCTTTGTAGGTGGGGCTGTGTGTGAGCATATTTCGGAGGAGCTGTCCGTGCATGTGTGTCTGTCTGTTGAAGAGGCTGTTTGTGTCTGTCGGAGGGGCTCTGTGTATGTTTCAGAGGGGCTGTGTGTGAATGTGTGTCAGAAGGACAGTTTGTGAGTGTGTGTCGGAGGGACCTTGTGTGAGTGTGTGTCAGAAGGGCTGTGTTTAAGTGTGTGTCAGAGGGTACATGTGTAAGTGCATGTCATAGGGGCCCTGTGTGAGTGTGCGTTTGAGGGGCTGTGTGTGAGTGTGTGTCGATGGTCTGTTTGTAAGTGTGTCTCAGAGGGGCTCTGTCTGAGTGTGTGTGTTGGAGAGGCTCTGTGTGACTATGTATGGGAGGGTCTGTGACTGTCTATGTGTTGGAGGGGTGGTGTTTGTTTTTCAGAGGGGCTGTGAGTGACTATGTGTTGGAAGGGCTGTCTGTGAGTATTTGTCGGCTTGACTGTGTGTTGGAGATTCTGTGTGTGAGCATGTGTGGGAGGGACTGTGTGAGCGTGTGTGTCTGGGGTGCTTTGTTAGCATTTGTCGGAGGTGCTGTGTGTGTGTTTCAGAGGGGCTGTGTGTGAGTGTGTGTCTGTGCATGTGTGTGTGTTTCTGTCGGAAGGGCTTTGTGTGTGTGTCGAACAGGCTGTGTATGAGTGTGTCGGTGGGGCTGTCTGTGAGTGTGTTTCAGAGGGGCTCTGTGTGGGAGTGTGTCGGAGGGGCTGTGTGTGTTACCTTTTGTTGGAGGGGTTGTATCTGAGTGTGTGTCGGAGGGGCTGTGTGTGTGCTTGTGTCTGAGGTGTTGTGCATGCATGTGTGTATCTGTCGTAGAGGATGTGTGTGCGTGTCAGATGGGCTGTGTGTGAGTTTATGTCAGAGGGACTGTGTGTGAGTGTGTTTCAGAGGGGCTGTGTGTGAGTGTGTGTCAGAGGGGCCGTGTTTGAGTGTGTGTCAGAGGGAATGTGTGTTTGTGATTTTTTGAGGGGATGTGTTTGTGTGTGTGTGTGTGTGTGAGTGTCTGTCTGTGTGTGTGTGTGTTGAAGATGCTGTGTGTGTGTTTGCTGGAGTGTCTGCTTGTGACTACTTGTTGGAGGGACTGTGTGTGGGTTTGTGTTGGACATTCTGTGTGTTAGCATGTTTTGGAGGGACTGTGTGTGAGTGCGTGTAAGAGGGACTGTCGGTCAGTGTGTGTCGGACGGGCTCTGTGTGAGAATGTTTCAGATGGGCTGTGTGTGTTAGTGTTTGCCGAAGGAGATTTGTGTGTTAGCGTTTGTAGGTGGGACTGTGTGTGAGCGTGTTTCGGAGGAGCTGTGTGTGCCTGTGTGTGTCTGTCTAAGAGGCTGTTTGTGTTTGTCGGAGGGTCTCTGTTTATGTCAGAGGGACTGTGTGTGAATGTGAGACGGAAGGGCTGTTTCTGAGTTTGTGTCGGAGGGGCCGTGTGTGAGTGTGTCTTTGAGGGGCTGTGTGTGAGTGTGTTTCGAAGACGTTATGTGTGAGTGTGTGTCGGATGGTCTGTGTGTAAGTGGGTGTCAGAGGGGCTGTGTTTCAGTGTGTTTCGGAGGGGCTGTGTCTGAATGGGTATGAGAGGTTCTGTGTGTGAATGTGTGTCGGAGGGGCTCCGTGTGTGTGTGTGTTGGAGAGGCTCTGTGTGAGTGTGTGTTTGAGGGGCTGCTGTGAGTGTGTGTCGAAGGGTTTGTGCACGAGTGCGTTTCGGATGGTCTGTGTGTAAGTGGGTGTCAGAGGGGCTGTGTGTCAGTGTGTTTCGGAGTGGCTGTGTGAGTGTGTGTTGGAAGGGCTGTGTTTGAAGCCATATCAGAGGGGCTCTGTGTGTGTGTGTGTTTTGGGGAGGCTCTATTTGACTATGTATTGGAGGGTCTATTTGTTGGCTTGACTGTGTGTTGGAGATTGTGTGTGAGCATGTTTAGGAGGGACTGTGAGTGAGTGTGTGTCGGAGGGGCTGTGTGAGTTTGTGTATCGGAGGGCCTGTGTATGAGAGTGTGTCAGATGGGCTCTGTGTGTGTGTGTATTGGAGAGGCACTGTGTGACTTTGTTTTGGAGGGTTCGTGTCTGTCTAAGTGTTGGAGGGGCGGTGTTTGTTTTTCAGAGGGGCTGTGAGTGACTATGTGTTGGAGGGGCTGTCTATGACTGTCTGTTGGCTTGACTGTGTGTTGGAGATTCTGTGTGTGAGCTTGTGTAGGAGGGACTTTGTGTGACTGTGTGTCGGAGGTGCTATGTGTGTGGGTGTGTCGGAGGGGCTATGTGTGAGTATGTGTCAGAGGGGCTCTGTGTCTGTGTGTGTTGGAGAGGCTCTGTTTGTGTGTGTGTTGGAGAGGATTTGTGTGACCATGTATTGGAGAGTCTGTGTCTGTCTATGTGTTGGACGGGCGCTGTTTGTTTTTCAGAGGGACTGTGAGTGACTATGTGTTGGAGGGGCCGTCTGTGACTATTTGTTGGCTTGACTGTATGTTGAAGATTCTGTGTGTGAGGATGCGTAGTAGAGTCTGTCTGTGAGTGTGTGTCAGGGGTGCTGTGTTAGCGTTTGTCAGAGGTGCTCAGTGTGTGTTGGAGGGGCTGTGTGTGAGCCTGTGTCAGAGTGTCTGTGCGTGCATGTGTGTGTCTGTTGGAGGGGCTTTGTGTATGTGTCAAATGGGCTGTGTATGAGTTTGTGTCAGTCAGGCTGTCTGTGAGTGTGTGTCAGAGGGGCTCTGTGTGAGAGTGTGTCGGGAGTCTGTGTGTGTTAACGTTGTTGGAGGGGTTGTGTCTGAGTGTGTGTCAGAAGGTCTGTGTTTGTGCATGTGTCTGTGAGCATTCATGTGTGTGTCTGTCGTAGTGGCTGTGTGTGTATGTCAGATGGGCTGTGTGTGAGTTAGTGTCAGAGGGATGTGTGTGAGTGTGTTTTGGAGGCGCTGTGTGTGAGTGTATGTCGGATGGGCTGTGGGTTTGTGGTTTTTTGAGGTGATGTGTGTGTACATGTGTGTGAGTGTGTGTGTTTGTGTTGAAGATGCTGTGTGTGTGTTGGAGAGGCTGTCTGTGACTATTTGTTGGAGGGACAGTGTGTGGGTTTATGTTGGAGATTCTGTGTGTTAACATGTGTTGGAGGGACTGTGTGTGAGTGTGTGTTGGAGGGGCTCTGCGTGAGAGTGTGTCGGAGGGGCTGTGTGTGTTAGCGTTTGTCGGACGTGATGTGTTTGAGCATGTGTCGGACTGGCTGTGTGTGAGTGTGTGTTGGAGGGGCTGTGTGTGCTTGTGTGTATCAGAGATGCTGTGTGTTTTTGTGTGTGTGTGTGTCGGAGGGGCTGTTTGCCTGTATCAGACAGGCTGTTTGTGAGGGTGTGTCAGAGGGGCCGTGCGTGAGTGTGTGTCAAAAGCGTTGCATGTGGCTGTGTCAGAAGGGCTATGTTTGAGTGTGTGTTTGAGGGGATGTGGGTGTCTGTGTGTGTCGGTATTGAAGAGGTTGTGTGTGTGAGTGAGCGTGTGTAGGAGGTGCTGTGTGTGTGTTTGTGTCAGAGGGGCTATGTGTGTTAGTGTCAGAGCGGCCCTGTGTGTGTTTGTGTTAGAGGGTCTGTGTGTGAGTGTGTGTTTGAGTGGCTGTGTGTATATGTGTGTTGGAGGGGCTGTTTGTGAGTGTGTGTCTGGGGATGTGTGTGAGCACGTGTCGGAGGTGCTGTGTGTGAGTGTGTATCGGTGTGTCTGTCTCTGAGTGTGATTCGGAGAGGCTGTGTGTGAATGTGTGTCAGAGGGTTTTTTGTGGGTGTGTCGGAGGTGCTGTGTGTGAGTTTGTTTCGGAGGGGCTGTGTGATAGTCTGTTTCAGAGGGGCCGTATGTCAGTTTGCGTCGGAGTGGCTGTGTGAGTGCGTGTCGGCAGGGCTTTGCATGAGTGTGTGTCGGAGGAGCTGTGTGTGAGTCTGTGTCAGAGCGGCTGTGTATGTGTGTCTTGGAGGGGCTGTGTGTGCGTGTGTGTCAGAGGGGCTGTGTGTGAGTGTGTGTTGGAGGGGCATTTTGTGAGAGTGTGTCGGAGGGGCTGTGTGTGTTAGTATTTGTAGGAGGGGCTGTGTGTGAGCGTGTTTCAGAGGAGCTGTCCGTGCCTGTGTGTGTCTGTCGAAGAGGCTGTTTGTTTGTGTCTGCGGGGCTCTGTGTATGTGTCGGAGGAGCTGTTTGTTAATGTGTGTCAGAGTGCCTGTTTGTGAGTGTGCGTTGGAGGAGCCTTGTGTGAGTACATGTCAGAAGGGTTGTGTGTGAGTGTGTGTCGGAGGCGCTGTGTGTGAGTGTGTGTCGAAGGGGTTGTGTGTGAGTGTGTGTTGGACAGTCTGTGTGCGAGTGTGTGTCGGACAATCTGTGTGTGAGTGTGTGTCGGAGGGGTTGTGTGTGAGTGTGTGTCGGACGGTCTGTGTGTAAGTGTTTGTCGGAGGGGCTGTGTGTGACTATGTATTGGCGGGTCTGTGTCTGTCTATGTGTTGGAGGGGTGGTGTTTGTTTTTCAGTGGGGCTGTGAGTGACTATGTGTTTGAGGGTCTGTCTGTGACTATTTGTTGGCTTGACTGTGTGTTGGAGATTCTGTGTGTGAGCATGTGTAGGAGGGACTGTGTGTTAGTGTGTGTTGGGGGTGATGTGTTAGCATTTTTCAGAGGTGCTGTGTGTGTGTGTCGGAGGGGCTGTGTGTGAGCATGTGTCAGAGTGTCTGTGTGCGTGTGTGTGTCTGTCATTGTGGCTTTGTGTGTGTGTCGAAGGAGCTGTGTATGAGTGTGTGTCAGTGGGGCTGTCTGTGAGCATGTGTCAGAGGGGCTCTGTGTGAGTGTGTGTCAGAGGGACTCTGTGTGAGTGTGTTTCGGAGGGGATGTGTGTGAGTGTGTGTTGGAGGGGCTGTGTCTTTATGGTTTTTTGAGGGGATGTGTGTTTGTGTCTGTGTTGAAGATGCTGTGTGTGTTTTTGCTGGAAGTGCTGTGTGTGACTATTTGTTGGAGGGACTGTGTGTGTGTTTGTGTTGGAGATTCTGTGTGTTAGCATGTGTTGGTGGGCCTGTGTGTGAGTGTGTGTAGGGAGGACTGTGGGTGAGTGTGTCCCGGAGGGTCTCTGTGTGAGAGTGTGTCAGAGGGGCTGTGTGTGTTAGTGTTTGTCGGAGGGAATGTGTTTGAGCGTGTGTTGGACTGGCTGTGTGTGAGCGTGTGTTCGAGGAGCTGAGTGTGAGTGTGTGAGTCGGAGATGCTATGTGTGTGTGTGTGTATGTGTGTGTGTGTGTCGGAGGGGCTATGTGCGTGTATCGGACAGGCTGTGCGTGAGCGTGTGTCTGAGGGGCCGTGTGTGAGTGTGTGTCAAAGGCGTTGTGTGTGAGTGTGTTGGAGGGGCAAAGTTTGAGTGTGTGTCAGAGGGGATGTGTGTTTCTGGGTGTGTCTGTATTGAAGGGGTTGTGTGTGTGAGTGAGCGTGTGTCGGAGGGGCTGTGTGTGTGTTTGTGTCAGAGGGGCTGTGTGTTAGTATGTGTCGGAGTGGCTGTGTGTGTATGTGTTTCAGAGGGGCTGTTTGTGAGTGTGTGTCAGGGGCTGCGTGTGAGCGCATGTCATAGGGGCTGTGTCTGTGTGTCAGTGTGTGTTGGAGTGGTTCTGTGTGAGTGTGTGTCGGAGGGGCTCTTGCATGTGTTTGTTGGAGGGGCTCTGTGTGAGTGTGTGTTTCAGGGGCTGTTTGTGAGTGTGTGTTTGAGTGGCTGTGTGTATATGTGTTTTGGAGGGGCTGTTTGTGAGTGTGTGTCGGGGTCTGTGGGTGAGCGCATGTCGGATGGGCTGTGAGTGAGTGTGTGTCAGTGTGTCTGTCTCTGAGTTTGTGTCAGAGAGGCTGTTTGAGAGTGTGTGTCAGAGGGTTTTTTGTGGGTGTGTCAGAGGGCCGTGTGTGTGAGTTTGTTTCCGAGGGGCTGTGTGAAAGGCTGTTTCAGACGAGCCGTAAGTCAGTTTGCTTCGGAATGGCTGTGTGAGTTTGTGTCGGTGGGGCTTTGCATGAGTGTGTGTCAGAGGGGCTCTGTGTGAGGGTGTGTCAGAGGGGCTGTGTATGTGTGTCATGGAGGGGCTGTGTGTGAGAGTGTGTCAGAGGGGCTGTGTATACATGTGTTTTGGAGGGGCTGTTTGTGACTGTGTGTCGGGTGCTTTGTGTGAGCACGTGTCGGAGGGGCTTTGTGTGAGTGTGTGTCAGTGTGTCTGTCTCTGAGTGTGTGTCGGAGAGGCTGTGTGTGAGTGTGTGTCAGAATGTTTTTTGTGGGTGTGTCGGAGGGGCTGTGAGAGTGCGTGTCAGAGCGGCTGTGTGAGAGTCTGTGTCGGTGGGGCTTTGCATGAGTGTGTGTCAGAGGGGCTGTCTAGTAAGTGTCTTTGAGGGGCTGTGCGTGAGTGTGTGTTGGAGGGGCTGTGTGTCATTGTATTTCAGAGGAGCTGTGTGTGAGTGTGTTGGAGGGGCATTGTGTGAGAATGTGTCGGATGGCCTTTGTGTGTTAGCATTTGTAGGAGGGGCTGTGTGTGAGCGTGTTTCGGAGGAGCTGTCCGTGCCTGTGTGTGCCTGTCGAAGAGGCTGTTTGTGTGTGTCTGAGGGGCTCTGTGTCTGTGACGAAGGGGCTGTGTATGAATGTGTGTCGGAGGGGCTGTTTGTGAGTGTGTTGCGGGTGGGCCTTTTGTGATTGTGTGTCAGAAGGGCTGTGTGTGAGTGTTTGTCGGAGGTGCCATGTGTGAGTGTGTGTTGAAGGGGTTGTGTGTGAGTGCGTGTCAGACAGTCTGTGCGTGAGTGTGTGTGGGAGGGTTTTTGTGTGAGTGTGTGTCAGAGGGTCTGTGGGTGAGTGTGTGTCGGTGGGTCTCTATGTGAGTGTGCATTTGAGGGTCTGTGTGTGAGTGTGTGTCGAAGGGGTTGTGTGTGAGTGTTTGTCAGAGGGGCTCTGTGAGTGTGTGTGTGTTGGAGAAGCTTTGTGTGAGTACGTATTTGAGGGTCTGTGTCTGTCTTTGTGTTGGAGGAGCGGTGTTTGTTTTTCAAAGTGGCTGTGAGTGACTATGTGTTGGAGGGGCTGTGTGTGACTATTTGTTGGCTTTAATATGTGTTGGAAATTGTGTGTGTGAGCATGTGTAGGAGGGACTGTGTGTGAGTGTGTATCGGCCGGGCTCTTTGTGTGTGTGTGTTGGAGAGGATCTGTGTGAGTGTGTGTTTGAGGGGCTGTTTGTGAGTGTGTGCCGAACGGGTTGTGTGCGAGTGTATGACGGACGATCTGTGTGTAAGTGTGTGTCAGAGGGGCTGTGTGTCAGTTTTTTTCGGAGTGGCTGTGTGAGTGTGTGTTGGAGGGGCTGTGTTTGAGGGTATCAGAGGGGCCCTTTGTGTGTGTGTGTGTTTAGGAGAGGCTCTGTGTGACTGTGTATTGGAGGGTCTTTGTCTGTCTATGTGTTCGAGGGGCGATGGCTGTTTTTCAGAAGGTCTGTGAGTGACTATGTGTTGGAGGGGCTGTCTGTGACTATTTGTTGGCTTGACGGTGTGCTTGAGATTCTGTGTGTGAGCATGTGTAGGAGGGACTGTGTGTGAGTGTGTGTCAGAGGGGCTTTGTGTTTGTGTTTGTTGGAGAGGCTCTGTGTGATTATTTATTGGAGCTTTTGTGTCTGTCTATGTGTTGGAGGGGTGGTGTTTGTTTTTCAGAGGGGCTGTGAGTGACTATGTGTTGGAGGGGCTATCTGTGACTATTTGTTGGCTTGACTGTGTGTTGGAGATTCTGTGTGTGAGCATGTGTAGGAGGGAATGCGTGTGTGTGTGTGTCAGAGGGGATCTGTTTATGTGTGTATCAGACGGGCTCTGTGTATGTGTGTGTTGGAGAGGCTCTGTGTGACTATGTATTGGAGGGTCTGTGTCTGTCTATGTGTTGGAGCAGTGGTGTTTGTTTTTCAGAGGGGCTGTGTGTGACTATGTGTTGGAGGGGCTTTGTGTGTGCGTGTGTCTGAGGGTTTGTGCATGCATGTATGTGTGTTTCGTAGAGGCTGTGTGTGTGTGTCTGACAAGCTTTGTGTGAGTTTGTGTCAGAAGGACTGTGTGTGATTTTGTTTCAGAGGGGCTGTGTGTGTGTGTGTCAGAGTGGCCGTATGTGAGTGTGTGTCAGAGGGGATGTGTATGAGTGTCTGTCGGATGGGCTGTGTGTTTGTGGTTTTTTGAGGGGATGTGTGTGTGTGTTTGTGTGAGTTTCTGTGTGTGTGTGTGTGTGTGTGTGTGTGTGTGTGTGTGTGTGTGTGTGTGTGTGTGTGTGTGTGTGTGTGTGTGTGTGTGTGTGTGTGTGTGTGTGTGTGTGTGTGTGTGTGTGTTGAAGATGCTGTGTGTGACTAGAGGGGCTGTGTGTGACTATTTGTTGGAGGAACTGTGTGTGGGTTTGTGTTGGAGATTCTGTGTGTTAGCATGTTTTTGAGGGACTGTGTGTGAGTGCGTGTACGAGGGATTGTCGGTCAGTGTGTGTCGGAGGGGCTCTATGTGAGAGTGTTTCAGAGGAGCTGTGCGTGAGTATGTGTGTCTGTCGAAGAGGCTGTTTGTGTGTGTCGGAGTGGCTCTGTGTATGTGTCGGACGGGCTGTGTTTGAATGTGTGTCAGAGGGGCTGTTTGTCAGTGTGTGTTGGAGGGGACTTGTGTGAGTGTGTGTCAGAAAGGCAGTATATGAGTGTGTGTTGGAGGAGCTGTGTGTTATTGTTTGTCGAACGGGCTGTGTGTGAGTGTGTGTTGGAGGGTCTGTGTGTCAGTGGGCGTTGGAGGGTCTGTGTGTGAGTGTGTGTCAGAGGATCTGTGTCCAAGTTTGTGTCAGAGGGTCTCTGTGTGAGTGTGTGTTTGAGAGGCTTTGTGTCAGTGTGTGTCGAAGGGATTGTGTATGAGTGTCTGTCTGATTGTCAGTGTGTAAGTGTGTATCAGAGGTGCTGTGTTTAACTGTGTGTCGGAAAGGCTCTGTGTGAGTGTGTGTTAGAGGAGTTGTTTGTGAGTGTGTGTCGAAGGGGTTGTGTGTGCATGTGTGTTGGAGAGGTTGTGTGTGTGTGTGTCTGTGTGTGTCGGAGGGGCTGTGTGTGAGTGTGTGTCAGAGGGGCTGTGTGAGAGTGTTTCAGAGGGGCCGTATGTCAGTTTGCGTCAGAGTGGCTGTGTGAGTGCGTGTCGGGGGCTGTGTGTGAGCGCATGTCGGATGGGCCGTGTGTGAGTGTGTGTCAGTGTGTCTGTCTCTGAGTTTGTGTCGGAGAGGCTGTGTGTGATTGTGTGTCAGAGGGTTTTTGTGGGTGTTTCGGAGGGGCTGTGTGTGAGTTTGTTTCCGAGGGGCTGTGTGAGAGTCTGTTTCAGATGATCCGTAAGTCAGTTTGCTTTGGAATGGCTGTGTGAGTGTGTGTCGGTGGGGCTTTACATGAGTCTGTGTCAGAGGGGCTCTGTGTGACTGTGTGTCAGAGGGGCTGTGTATGTGTGTCATGGAGGGTCTCTGTGTGAGAGTGTGTCAGAGGGGGTGTGTGTATATGAGTTTTGGAGGGGCTGTTTTGTGACTGTGTGTCGGGTGCTGTGTGTGAGCATGTGTCGGAGGGGCTGTGTGTGAGTGTGTGTCAGTGTGTCTGTCTCTGAGTGTGTGTCAGAGAGGCTGTGTGTGAGTGTGTGTCAGATTGTTTTTTGTCGGTGTGTCGGAGTGGCTGCGTGAGTGCGTGTCAGTGGGGCTTTGCATGAGTGTGTGTCAGAGGGGCTCTGTGTGAGAGTGTGTCTGAGCGGCTGTGTGAGAGTCTGTGTCTGAGGGGCAGTGTATGAGTGTATGTCAGAGGGGCTGTCTATGAGTATCTTTGAGGGGCTGTGCATGAGTGTGTGTTGGAGGGGCTGTGTGTCATTGTGTTTCAGAAGAGCTGTGTGTGAGTGTGTTGGAGGGGCGTTGTGTGAGAATGTGTTGGAGGGCCTTTGTGTGTTAGCGTTTGTAGGAGGGGCTGTGTGTGAGCGTATTTCGGAGGAGCTGTCCGTGCCTGTGTGTGCCTGTCGAAGAGGCTGTTTGTGTGTGTCTGATGGTCTCTGTTTCTGTGACGGAGGGGCTGTGTGTGAATGTGTGTCGGAGGGGCTGTTTGTGAGTGTGTTGCGGGTGGGCCTTATGTGATTGTGTGTCAGAAGGTCTGTGTGTGAGTGTGTGTCGGTGGGGCTGTGTGTGAGTGTGTGTCGAAGGGGTTGTGTGTGAGTGCGTGTCAGACATTCTGTGCGTGACAGTTTGTGGGAGGATTTTTTTGTGAGTGTTTGTCAGAGGGTCTGTGTGTGAGTGTTTGTGGGAGGGTCTCTATGTGAGTGTGCGTTTGAGGGTCTGTGTGTGAGTGTATGTCTAAGGGGTTGTGTGTGAGTGTTTGTCAGAGGGGCTCTGTGAGTGTGTGTGTGTTGGAGAGGCTCTGTGTGAGTACGTATTGGATGGTCTGTGTCTGTCTTTGTGTTGGAGGAGCGGTGTTTGTTTTTCAAAGGGGCTGTGAGTGACTATGTGTTGGAGGGTCTCTCTGTGACTATTTGTTGGCTTGACTGTGTGTTGGAGATTGTGTGTGTGAGCATGTGTAAGAGGGATTGTGTGTGAGTGTGTGTCAGCGGGGCTCTTTGTGTGTGTGTGTTGGAGAGGCTCTGTGTGAGTGTGTGTTTGAGGGGCTGTTTGTGAGTGTGTGTCGAAGGGGTTGTGCGTGAGTATATGTCGGACGATCTGTGTGTAAGTGTGTATCAGAGGGGCTGTGTGTCAGTTTTTTTCGGAGTGGCTGTGTGTGTGTGTGTAGGAGGGGCTGTGTTTGAGTGTGTAACAGAGGGGCTCTGTGTGTGTGTGTGTTGGAGGGGCTGTGTTTCAGTGTGTAACAGAGGGGCCCTTTGTGTGTGTGTGTGTTTTTGAGAGGCTCTGTCTGTTTGTGTATTTGAGGATCTGTGTCTGTCTATGTGTTGGAGGGGCGATGGCTGTTTTTCAGAGGGTCTGTGAGTGACTATATGTTGGAGGGGCTGTCTGTGACTATTTGTTGGCTTGACTGTTTGCTGGAGAGTCTGTGTGTGAGCATGTGTAGGAGGGACTGTGTGTGAGTGTGTGTCAGAGTGGCTCTGTGTGTGTGTGTGTTGGAGAGTCTGTGTGTGAGTGTGTGTAGGAGGGTCTGTGTGTGAGTGTGTGTTTGAGGGTCTGTGTGTAATGGTGTGTCAGAGGGGCTGTGTGTCAGTGTGTTTTGGAGGGGCTGTGTGTGAGTGTGTGTCGGGGGCTGTGTGTGAGAGCATGTCGCAGAGACTGTGTGTGAGTGTGTGTCAGAGGGTTTTTTGTGGGTGTGTCCGAAGGGCTGTGTGTGTGTTTGTTTCAGAGGGGCTGTGTGAGAGTCTGTTTTATAGGGGCCGTATGTCAGTTTGCGTCAGTGTGGCTGTGCGAGTGCGTGTCGGAGGCTGTGTGTGAGCGCATGTCGCAGGGACTGTGTGTGTCATTGTGTCTGTCTCTGAGTGTGTGTCGGAGAGGCTGTGTGTGAGTGAGTGTCAGAGGGTTTTTTGTGGGTGTGTCGGAGGGGTTGTGTGTGTTTGTTTCAGAGTGGCTGTGTGAGAGTCTGTTTCAGAGGAGCCGTATGGCAGTTTGCGTCGGAGTGGCTGTGTGAGTGCGTGTTGGTGGATCTTTGCATGAGTCTGTGTCAGAGAGGCTGTGTGTGAGAGTGTGTCAGAGTGACTGTGTGAGAGTCTGTGTCTGAGGGGCAGTCTATGGGTGTGTTTCAGAGGGGCTGTGTATGTGTGTCTTGGAGGGACTGTGTGTGAGTGTGTTTCAGAGGGGCTGTGTGTGAGTGTGTGTTGGAGGGGCTGTGTTTCATTGTGTTTCAGACAAGTGGTGTGTTAGTGTGTTGGAGGGGCGTTGTGTGAGAGAGTGTCAGAGGGGCTTTTTGTGTTAGCGTTTGTAGGTGGGGCTGTGTGTGAGCGTGTTTCGGAGGAGCTGTCCGTGCCTCTGTATGCCTGTTGAAGAGGCTGTTTGTGTGTGTCTGAGGGGCTCTGTGTCTGTGTCGGAGGGGTTGTGTGTGAATGTGTGTCAGAGGGACTGTTTGTGAGTGTGTGCCGGGGGAACTTTTGTGAGTGTGTGTCAGAAGGGCTGTGTGTGAGTGTGTGTTGGAGGGGCCATGTGTGAGTGTGTGTTGAAGGGTCGTGTGTGAGTGCGTGTCAGACAGTCTGTGTGTGAGTGTGTGTGGGAGGGTCTTTGTGTGAGTGTGTGTCAGAGCGTCTCTGTGTGACTGTGTGTCGGAGGGTCTCTGTGTGAGTGTGCGTTTGAGGGTCTGTGTGTGATTGTGTGTCAAAGGGGTTGTGTGTGAGTGTGTGTCAGCGGGGCTCTGTGAGTGTGTGTGTGTGTTGGAGAGTCTCTGTGTGACTACGTATTGGAGGTTCTTTGTCTGTCTATGTGTTGGAGGGGTGATAGTTGTTTTTCAGAGGGGCTGTGAGTGACTATATGTTGGAGGGGCTGTCTGTGACTATTTGTTGGCTTGACTGTGTGTTGGAGATTCTGTGTGTGAGCATGTTTAGGAGGGACTGTGGGTGAATGTGTGTCGGAGTGGCTTTTTGTGAGTGTGTGTCGGGTGGCTGTGTGTGAGTGTGTTTCACAGGGGCTGTGAGAGTCTGTGTCAGAGGGGCTGTGTATAAATGTGTGTCGGAGGAGCTGATTGTGTGTGTGTGTGTCAGAGGGGCTGTGTGAGTGTGTGTCGGTGGGGCTGTGTGAGTGTGTTTAGGAGGGACTGTGTGTGAGTGTGTATCAGAGGGGCTCTGTGTGTTTGTGTGTTGGAGAGGCTCTGTGTGACTATGTATTGGAGCTTTTGTGTCTGTCTATGTGTTGGAGGGGCGTTGTTTGTTTTTCAGAGGGGCTGTGAGTGATTATGTGTTCGAGGGCTGTCTGTGACTATTTGTTGGCTTGACTGTGTGTTGGAGATTCTGTGTGTGAGCATGTGTAGGAGGGACTGTGTGTGAATGTGTGTCAGCGGGGCTCTTTCTGTGTGTGTGTTGGAGAGGCTCTGTGTGAGTGTGTGTTTGAGGGGCTGTTTGTGAGTGTGTGTCGAAAGGGTTGTGTGCGAGTGTATGTCGGACGATCTGTGTGTAGGTGTGTGTCAGAGGGGCTGTGTGTCAGTTTGTTTCGGAGTGGCTGTGTGAGTGTGTGTAGGAGCGACTGTGTGTGAGTGTGTGTCAGAGGGGCTCTGTGTGTTTGTGTGTTGGACAGGCTCTTTGTGACTATGTATTGGAGCTTTTGTGTCTGTCTATGTGTTGGAGGGGCGGTGTTTGTTATTCAGAGGGGCTGTGAGTGACTATTTGTTGGAGGGGCTGTCTGTGTCTATTTGTTGGCTTGACTGTGTGTTGGAGATTCTGTTTGTGAGCATGTGTAGGAGGGACTGTGTGTGAATGTGTGTCAGAGGGACTTTTTGTGAGTGTGTGTCGGGTGGCTGTGTGTCAGTGTGTTTCAGAGGAGCTGTGAGAGAGTCTGTGTCAAAGGGGCTGTGTATAAATGTGTATTGGAGGAGCTGTTTGTGTGAGTGTGAGTCGGAGGGCCTGTGTGTGAATATGTGTCGGTGGGGCTTTGTATGTGTGTCTGTCGGTGCGACTGTGTGTGAGTGTGTGTCGGAGGGATGTGTATGTTAGCATTGGTCAGAGGTGCTGTGTGTAAGTGTGTGTTGGAGGGGCTGTGTGTGTGTGTTTGTTGAAGGGGTTGTGTGTACGCATGTGTCGAAGGGGCTCTGTGTGTTAGCGTTTGTCAGAGGTGCTGTGTGTGTGTGTGTTGGAGGGGCTGTGTGTGTGTGTATGTTGGAGGGCCTGTGCATGCATGTGTGTGTCCGTCAGAGGGGCTGTTTGTGTGTGTCGTACGGGCTATGCAGGAGTGTGTGTCGGGGGAAAACTCTGTGATTGTGTGTCAGAGGGGCTCTGTGTGAGAATGTGTCAGAGTGCTGTGTGTGTTAGCGTTTGTCGGAGGGTCTGTGTGTGAGTGTGTGTTGGAGGGGCGGTGCGTGAGCATGTGGCTGTGCGTGCATGTGCGTATCTGTTGGAGGAGCTCTTTGTGTGTGTCAGAGGTGCAGTGTGTGATTGTGTGTTGGAGGTGCTTTTTGTGACTGTGCGTCGGAGGGGCCTTGTGTGAATGTGTTTCGGAAGGTCCATTTCTGAGTGTGTGTCGGAGGGCCATGTGTGATTGTGTGTCGAAGGGGTTGTGTGTGAGCGTGTGTCAGAGGGTCTGTTTGTGAGTATTTGTCGGAGGAGATGTGTGTAAGTGTGTGTCGGAGGGGCTGTGTGTGAGTATGTGTTTCCGGGCCTGTGTGTGAGCATGTTTCGGAGGAGCTGTGCATGCATGTGCATGTGTCTATCAAAGAGGCTGTTTGTGTGTGTCGGAGGGGCTCTGTGTATGTGTCAGTGGGGCTGTGTGTGAATGTGTGTTGGAGGGGCTGTTTCTGAATGTGTGTCGGAGGGGCCTTGTGTAATTATGTGTCAGAAGGGCTGAGTGTGAGTGTGCGTCGGAGGGGCCCTGTGTGATTGTGTGTCAAATGGGTTGTGTGTGAATCTGCGTTGGGTGATCTGTGTGTGAGTGTGTGTCAGAGGACCTGTGTGTGAGTGTGTGTCGGAAGGTCTGTGTGTGAGTGTGTGTCGGAGGGTCAGTGTGTAAGTGTGTGTCATTGGGGCTCGGTGTGAGTGTGTGTTTGAGGGAGTGTGTGTGAGTGTGTGTGAAAGGGGTTGTGTGTGAGTGTGTGTCGGATGGTCTGTGTGTAAATGTGTGTCAGAGGGGCTGTGTATCAGTGTGCATTGGAGTGGCATTGTGTGAGTGTGTGTCAGAGGTGCTGTGTGTCAGTGTGTGTCAGAGGGGCTCGGTGTGTGTGTGAGTTGGAGAGGCTCTGTGTGAGTGTGTGCTTGAGGGGCTGTTTGTTACCTTTTGTTGAAGAGGTTGTGTGTGAGTTTGTGTTGGGCAGTCTGTGTGTAAGTGTGTGTCAGAGGGACTGTGTGTCAGTGTGTTTCGGAGAGGCTTTGTGAGTGAGTGTTGGAGGGGCTGTGTTTGAGTGTGTATCAGAGGAGCTCTGTGTGTGTGTGTGTGTTTTGGAGGGGCTCTGTTTGACTACGTATTGGAGTGTCTGTGACTGTCTATGTGTTGGAGGGGTGATGGTTGTTTTTCAGAGGGGCTGTGAGTGACTATATGTTGGAGGGGCTGTCTGTGACTATTTGTTGGCTTGACTGTGTGTTCAAGATTCTGTGTGTGAGCATGTGTAGGAGGGACTGTGTGTGAATGAGTGACAGAGGGGCTTATTGTTAGTGTGTATCGGGTGGCTGTGTGTGAGTTTGTTTCAGAGTTGCTGTGTGAGAGTCTATATCAGAGGGGCTGTGTATAAACATGTGTCGGTGAAGCTGTTTGTGTGTGTGTGTTGGAGGGGCTGTGTGAGTGTGTGTCGGAGAGGCTGTGTGTGAATATGTGTCGGTGGGGCTTTGTGTATGTGTGTGTTGGAGCGGCTGTGTGTGAGTGTGTTTCGGAGGGATGTGTATGTTAGCATTTGTCAGAGGTGCTGTGTGTGAGTGTGTGTTGGAGGGGCTGTGTGTGAGTGTTTGTTGAAGGGGTTGTGTCTGAGCATGTGTCGGAGTGGCTCTGTGTGTTAGCGTTTGTCAGATGTGCTTTGTGTGAGAGTATGTTGGAGGGTCTGTGCATGGATGTGTGTGTCTGTCAGAGGGGCTGTTTCTGTGTGTCGTACGGGCTATGCAGGAGTGTGTGTCGGGGGACACTCTGTCATTGTGTGTCAGAAGGGCTCCGTGTGAGAATGTGTCGGAGTGGCTGTGTGTGTTAGCGTTTGTCGGAGGGTCTGTGTGTGTGTGCGTTTCAGAGGGGCTGTGCGTGAGCATGTGGCTGTGCGTGCATGTGTGTATCTGTCGGAGGAGCTCTTTGTGTGTGTCAGAGGTGCAGTGTGTGATTGTGTGTTGGAGGTGCTGTTTGTGACTGTGTGTCGGAGGGGCCTTTTGTTAGAGTTTTTCGGAAGGTCCATTTCTGAGTGTGTGTCGGAGGGGCCATGTGTGATTGTGTGTCGAAGGGGTTGTTTGTGAGTGTGTGTCAGAGGGGCTGTTTGTGAGTGTTTGTCGGAGGAGATGTGTGTAAGTGTGTGTCGTAGGGGCTGTGTGAGAGTAAGTGTTTCAGGGCCTGTGTGTGAGTGTGTGTCAGAGAGGCTGTGTGTCAGTGTGTATCGGAGCGTCTGTGTGTGGGTGTGCGTCGGAGGGGCAGTGTGTGTTAGCGTTTGTCGGTGGGGCTGTATGTGAGCGTGTTTCAGAGGAGCTGTGCATGCATGTGCATGTGTCTGTCAAAGAGGCTGTTTGTGTGTGTCAGAGGGTCTCTGTGTATGTGTCAGTGGGGCTGTGTGTGAATGTGTGTCGGAGGGGCTGTTTCTGAATGTGTGTCAGAGGTCTCTGTGTGTGTGTCAGAAGGGCTGTGTGTGAGTGTGTGTCGGAGGGGCCCTGTGTGATTGTGTGGCAAAGGGGTTGTGTCTGAGTCTGTGTTGGGTGGTCTGTGTGTGAATTTGTGTCAGAGGGTATGTGTGTGAGTGTGTTTCGGAAGGTCCATGTGTGAGTGTGTGTCGGAGGGTCAGTGTGTCAGTGTGTGTCAGAGGGGGTCTGTGTGAGTTTGTATTTGAGGGATTGTGTGTGAGTGTGTGTCGAAGGGGTTGTGTGTGAGTGTGTGTCAGAGGTGCTGTGTGTCAGTGTTCCGGAGGGGCTCTGTGTGTGTGTGAGTTGGAGAGGCTCTGTGTAAGTCTGTGTTTAAGGGGCTGTTTGTGAGTGTTTGTCGAAGGGGTTGTGTGTGAGTTTGGGTTGGGTGGTCTGTGTGTAAGTGTGTGTCAAAGGGACTGTGTGATAGTGTGTTTTGGAGTGGCTTTCTGAGTGTGTGTTAGAGGGGCTGTGTTTGAGTGTGTATCAGAGGAGCTCTGTGTGTGTGTGTGTGTGTGTGTGTTTTAGAGAGGCTCTGTGTGACTACGTATTGGAGGGTCTGTGTCTGTCTATGTGCTGGAGGGGTGATGGTTGTTTTTCAGAGGGGCTGTGAGTGACTATCTGTCGGAGGGGCTGTCTGTGACTATTTGTTGACTTGACTGTGTGTTGGAGATTCTGTGTGTGAGCATATGTAGGAGGGATTGTGTTTGTGTGTGTGTGTGTGTGTCAGATGGGTTTTGTGTGAGAGCATGTCAGAGCGTCTGTGTGAGAGTCTGTTTCTGAGGGGCTATGTATGAGTCTGTGTCCGACGGGCTGTGTGAGAGCGTATCTCGGAGGGGCTGTGAGTGAGTGTGTATCGAAGGAGCTGTGTCAGATGTGTTTCAGAGGGGGTGTGTGAGAGTGTGTGTTCGATTGGCTGTGAGTGAGTGTGTTTGGCTGTGTGAGGGTGTGTTTTGAAGGGCTGTGTGAGAGCCTGTTTCGGAGGGTCATTTTGTGATTGTGCATTGGAGTGGCAGTTTGAGTATGTGTCGGAAGGGCTGTGTATGAGTATGTGTCAGAGGGGCTGTGTGAGGGTGTGTCGGAGGGGCTGTGTATGAGTATGTGTCAGAGGGGCTGTGTGAGGGTGTGTCGGAGGGGCTGTGTATGAGTTTGCTTTGGAGGGGCTTTGTGAGTGTGTTTCAGAGGGGCTGTGTGAGAGTCTGCATTGGTGGGGCTGTGTATGAATGTTTTTCAGAGGAGCTGTTTGTCTGTGTGTGTTGGAGGGGCTGTGTGTGTGTGTGTTGAAGGGGTTTTGTATGAGCGTGTGTCGGAGGGGCTGTGTGTGTTAGCGTTTGTCAGAGGTGCAGTGTGTGAGTTTGTGTTGGAAGGGCTCTGTGTGAGTGTGTGTCGGAGGGGCTTTGCGTGCTTGTATGTCTCTGTCAAAGAGGCTTTATGTGTGTGTCGGACAGGCTGTGGGTGAGCGTCTGTCGGGGGAGTGTCAGTGAATGTGTGTCAGAGGGTCTCTGTGTGAGAGTGTGTCAGAGTGGCTGTTTGTGTTAGCGTTTGTTGGAGGGGCTGTGTGTGAGTGTGTGTCGGAGGTGCTGTGTGTGAACATGTGTCTGAGAGGCTTTGCGTGCGTGTGTGTATCTGTCGGAGGGGCTCTGTGTGTGTGTCGGAGGGGCTGCTTGTAATTGTGTGTTAGATGGGCTGTTTGTGAATATCTGTCAGAGGGGCTGTGTGTGAGTGTGTTTCAGAAGGTCTGTTTCTGAGTGTGTGTCAGACAGGCCATGTGTGAGTGTGTGTCGAAGGGGTTGTGTGTGAGTGTATGTCAGACGATCTGTGTGTAAGTGTGTGACAGAGGGGCTGTGTGTCAGTTTGTTTCGGAGTGGCTGTGTGAGTGTGTGTAGGAGGGACTGTGTGTGAATGTGTGTCAGAGGGGCTATGTGTGTGTGTGATGGAGAGGCTCTGTGTGACTATGTATTGGAGCTTTTGTGTCTATCTACGTGTTGGTGGGGCTGTGAGTGACTATGTGTTGGAGGGACTGTCTGTGGCTATTTGTTGGCTTGACTGTGTGTTGGAGATTCTGTGTGTGAGCATGTGTAGGAGGGACTGTGTGTGAATGTGTGACAGAGGGGCTTATTGTGAGTGTTTGTCAGGTGGCTGTGTGTGAGTGTGTTTCAGATTTGCTTTGTGAGAGTCTGTGTCAGAGGGGCTGTGTATAAATGTGTGTTGGTGGAGCTATTTGTGTGTGTGTGTTGGAGGGGCAGTGAGAGTGTGTGTCGGAGAGGCTGTGTGTGAATATGTGTCGGTGGGGCTTTGTGTGTGTGTGTGTTGGAGCGGTTGTGTGTGAGTGTGTTTCGGAGGGATGTGTATGTTAGCGTTTGTCAGAGGTGCTGTGTGTGAGAGTGTGTTGGAGGGGCTGTGTGTGAGTGTTTGTTGAATGGGTTGTGTGTGAGCATGTATCGGAGGGGCTATGTGTGTTAGCGTTTGTCAGATGTGCTTTGTGTGAGAGTATGTTGGAGGGTCTGTGCATGGATGTGTGTGTCTGTCAGAGGGGCTGTTTCTGTGTGTCGTACGGGCTATGCAGGAGTGTGTGTCGGGGGACACTCTGTGATTGTGTGTCAGAAGGGCTCTGTGTGAGAATGTGTCGGAGTGGCTTGTGTGAGTGTGTTTCGGAAGGTCCATTTCTGAGTGTGTGTCGGAGGGGCCATGTGTGATTGTGTGTCGAAGGGGTTGTGTGTGAGCGCGTGTCAGAGGGTCTGTTTGTGAGTATTTGTCGGAGGAGATGTATGTAAGTGTGTGTCAGAGAGGCTATGTGTGATTATGTCCTTGGGGTTTTTGTATGTGTCTGTCAGAGGTGCTGTGTGTCAGTGTGTGTCGGACGGGCTCTGTGTGTGTGTGAGTTGGAAAGGCTCTGTGTGAGTGTGTGGTTGAGGGGCTGTTTGTTACTTTTTGTCGAAGATGTTGTGTGTGAGTTTGTGTTGGGCGGTCTGTGTGTAAGTGTGTGTCAGAGGGACTGTGTGTCAGTGTGTTTCGTAGTGGCTTTGTGAGTGTGTGTTGGAGGGGCTGTGTTTGAGTGTGTATCAGAGGAGCTCTGTGTGTGTGTGTGTGTGTTTTAGAGAGGCTCTGTGTGACTACGTATTGGAGGGTCTGTGTCTGTCTATGTGCTGGAGGGGTGATGGTTGTTTTTCAGAGGGGCTGTGAGCGACTATCTGTCGGAGGGGCTGTCTGTGACTATTTGTTGGCTTGACTGTGTGTTGGAGATTCTGTGTGTGAGCATGTGTAGGAGGGTCTGTGTGTGTGTGTGTTGGAGGGGCTTTGCATGCTTGTATGTGTCTGTCAAAGGGGCTTTACGTGTGTGTCAGACAGGCTGTGGGTTAGCATCTGTCGGGGGACTATCAGTGAGTGTGTGTCTGAGGGGCTCTGTGTGAGAGTGTGTCAGAGTGGCTGTTTGTGTTAGCGTTTGTTGGCGGGGCTGTATGTGACTGTGTGTCGGATGTGCTGTGTGTGAACATGTGTCTGAGTGGCTGTGCGTGCGTGTGTGTATCTGTCGGAGGGGCTCTGTGTGTGTGTCGGAGGGGCTGCGTGTGATTGTGTGTTAGATGGGCTGTTTGTGAGTGTCTGTCAGAGGGGCTGTGTGTGAGTGTGTTTCAGAAGGTCTGTTTCTGAGTGTGTGTCTGACAGGCCATGTGTGAGTGTGTGTCGAATAAGTTGTGTGTGAGTGTATGTCGGACGATCTGTGTGTAGGTTTGTGTCAGAGGGGCTGTGTGTCATTTGTTTCGGAGTGGCTGTGTGAGTGTGTGTAGGAGCGACTGTGTGTGAGTGTGTGTCAGAGGGGCTCTGTGTGAGTGTGTTGGAGAGGCTCTGTGTAACTATGTATTGGAGCTTTTGTGTCTGTCTATGTGTTGGTGGGACTGTGAGTGACTATGTGCTGGAGAGGCTGTCTGTGACTATTTGTTGGCTTGACTGTGTGTTGGAGATTCTGTGTGTGAGCATGTGTAGGAGGGACTGTGTGTGAATGTGTGTCAGAGGGGCTTATGGTGATTGTGTGTTGGGTGGCTGCGAGTGAGTGTGTTTCAGAGGGGCTGTGTGATAGTCTGTTTCAGAGGGGCTGTGTATAAATGTGTGTTGGTGGAGCTGTTGGTGTGTGTGTGTTGGAGCAGCAGTGTGAGTATGTGTCGGAGGGGCTGTGTGTGAATATGTGGTCAGCGGGGCTTTGTGTGTGTGTGTGTTGGAGCGGCTATGTGTGAGTGTGTTTCGGTGGGATGTGTATGTTAGCGTTTGTCAGAGGTGCTGTGTGTGAGTGTGTGTTGGAGGGGCTGTGTGTGAGTGTTTGTTGGAGGGTCTGTGCATGCATGTGTGTGTTCGTCAGAGGGGCTGTTTGTGTGTGTCGTACGGGCTATGCAGGAGTGTGTGTCGGGGGAAAACTCTGTGATTGTGTGTCAGAGGGGCTCTGTGTGAGAATGTGTCAGAGTGGCTGTGTGTGTTAGCGTTTGTCGGAGGGTCTGTGTGTGAGTGTGTGTCAGAGGGGCTGTGCGTGACTGTGTATATCTGTCGGAGGTGTTCTTTGTGTGTTTCAGAGGTGCAGTGTTTGATTGTGTGTTGAAGGTGCTGTTTGTGACTGTGTGTCGGAGGGGCCTTGCGTGAGTGTGTTTTGGAAGGTCCATTTCTGAGTGTGTGTCGGAGGGGCCATGTGTGATTGTATGTCGAAGGAGTTGTGTGTGTGTGTGTCAGAGGGGCTGTTTGTGAGTGTTTGTCGGAGGAGATGTGTGTAAGTGTGTGTCGGAGGGGCTGTGTGAGAGTAAGTGTTTCAGGGCCTGTGTGTGAGTGTGTGTCAGAGAGGCTGTGTGTCAGTATGTCCTTGGTGTTTTTGTAAGTGTGTGTCGATGGGGCTGTGTGTCATTGTGTTTCGGAGTGTCTGTGTGTGGGTGTGCGTCAGAGGGGCAGTGTTTGTTAGCGTTTGTCGGTGGGGCTGTATGTGAGCGTGTTTCAGAGGAGCTGTGCGTGCATTTGCATGTGTCTATCAAAGAGGCTGTTTGTGTGTGTCGGAGGGGCTCTGTGTATGTGTCAGTGGGGCTGTGTGTGAATGTGTGTTGGAGGGGCTGTTTGTCAGTGTGTGTCGGAGGGGAATGGTGTGAGTGTGTGTCAGAAGGGCTGTGTATGAGTGTGTGTCGGAGGGGCCCTGTGTGTCGAATGGGTTGTGTGTGAGTGTGTGTTGGAGGGTCTGTGTGTGAGTGTGTGTTGGAGGGTCGGTGTGTGTGTTTGTCGTAGGATCTGTGTGCAAGTGTGTGTCGGAGGGTTTGTGTATGAGTGTGTGTCAGATGGTCAGTGTGTAAGTGTGTATCAGAGGGGCTGTGTTTAACTGTGTGTCAGAAAGGCTCTGTGTGAGTGTGTGCTTGAGGAGTTGTGTGTGAGTGTGTGTCGAAGGGGTTGTGTGTGCAAGTGTGTCAGAGAGGCTGTGTGTGTGTGTGTGTGTGTGTGTGTGTCAGAGGGACTGTGTGCATGCATAGGACAGGCTGTGTGTGAGCGTTTGTTGGAGGGGCCGTGTGTGAGTGTGTGTCAAAGGTGTGTGTGAGTGTGTCGGAGGGGCTATGTTTGAGTGTGTGTTTGAGGGAATGTGTGTGTCTGTGTGTGTCTGTATTGAAGTGGTGGTTTGTGTGTGTGAGAGTCTGTAGGAGGTGCTATGTGTCAGTGTGTGTCGGAGCGGCTCTGTGTGAGTGTGTGTCGGAGGGGCTGTGTGTGTGTGTCAGACGGGGTTTGTGTCAGAGGGACTGCGTGTGAGTTTGTTTCAGAGGCGCTGTGTGTGAGGGTGTGTCAGAGGGGATGTGTGTGAGTGTGTGTCGGAGGGGCTGTGTGTTTCTGGTTTTTTGAGGGGATGTGTGTGTTTGTCTCTGTGTGCGTGTGTGTGTGTGTGTGTTGAAGATGCTGTGTGTGTATTTGCTAGAGGGGCTATGTGTGACTATTTGTTGGAGGGACTGTGTGTGGGTTTGTGTTGGAGATTCTGTGTGTTAGCATGTTTTTGAAGGACTGTGTGTGTGTGCATGTAAGAGGGACTGTCGGTCAGTGTGTGTCAGAGGGGCTCTGTGTAAGAGTGTTTCAGAGGGGCTGTGTGTGTACTCGTTTGTTGGAGGGGATATGTGTGTTAACATTTGTAGGTGGGGCTGCGTGTGAGCGTCTTTTGGAGGAGATGTGCATGCGTGTGTGTGTGTCTGTCTAAGAGGCTGTTTTTGTGTGTCGGATGGGCTCTGTGTATCTGTCAGAGGGGCTGTGTGTAAATGTGTGTCGGAGGGGCTGTTTGTGAGTGTGTGTCGGAAGGGTCTTGTGTGAGGATATATCAGAAGGGCTGTGTGAGACTGTGTGTCAGAGGGGCCATGTGTGATTGTGTGGTGAAGGGGTTGTGTGTAAGTATGTGTTGGACAATCTGGGTGTGAGTGTTTGTCGGAGGGTCTGTCTGTGATTGTGTGTTGGAGGGTCTGTGTGTAAGTGGGTGTCAGAGGGGCTGTGTGTCAGTGTGTTTCGGAGGGGCTGTGTGTGATTGTGTATTAGATGTTCTGTGTGTGAGTGTGTGTCAGCAGGGTTCTTTGCGTGTGTGTGTTGGAGGGGCTCTGTGTGACTGTGTGTTTCAGGGGCTGTTTGTGAGTGGGTGTTCGAGTGGCTGTGTGTATATGTGTTTTGGAGGGGCTGTTTGTGAGTGGGTGTTCGAGTGGCTGTGTGTATATGTGTTTTGGAGGGGCTGTTTGTGAGTGTGTGTCGGGTGCTGTGTGTGAGCACGTGTCAGAGGGGCTGTGTGTGAGTGTGTGTCAGTGTGTCTGTCTCTGAGTGTGTGTCAGAGAGACTGTGTGTGAGTGTGTGTCAGAGGGTTTTTTATGGGTGTGTCGGAGGGGCTGTGTGAGAGTCTGTTTCAGAGGGGCCGAATGTCAGTTTGCGTCAGAGGGGCTGTGGGAGTGCGTGTCGGTGGGACTTTGCATGAGTGTGTGTCAGAGTTGCTCTGTGTGAGGGTGTCTCAGAGCAGCTGTGTGAGAGTCTGTGTCTGAGGGGCAGTGTATGAGTGTCTATCAAAGGGGCTGTTTATGTGTGTCTTGGAGGGGCTGTGTGTGAGTGTGTGTCAGTGTGTCTCTCTCTCATTGTGTGTCAGATAGGCTGTGTGTGAGTGTGTGTCAGAATGATTTTTGTGGGTGTGTCGGAGGGGCTGTGTGAGTGCGTGTCGGTTGGGCTTTGCATGAGTGTGTGTCAGAGGGGCTCTGTGTGAGAGTGTGTCAGAGCGGCTGCGTGAGAGTCTGTGTCTGAGTGGCAGAGTATGAGTGTGTGTCAGACATGCTGTGTGTGAGTGTGTGTCAGAGGGGCTGTGTGTGAGTGTGTTGGAGGGGCGTTATGTGAGAGTGTGTTGGAGGGGCTTTGTGTGTTAGCGTTTAAAGGAGGGGCTGTGTGTGAGTTGTTTCCGAGGAGCTGTCCGTGCCTGTGTGTGCCTGTGGAAAATGCTGTTTGTGTGTGTCTGAGGGACTCTGTGTCTGTGTCAGAGCGGCTGAATGTGTGTCTGGAGGGCTGTTTGTGAGTGTGTGCCGGGGGGGCCTTTTGTGAGTGTGTGTCAGAAGGGCTGTGCATGAGTGTGTGTCGGAGGGGCCGTTTGTGAGTGTGTGTTGAAAGGCTTGTGTGTGAGTGCACGTCAGACAGTCTGTGTGTGAGTGTGTGTGGGAGGGTCTTTGTGTGAGTGTGTGACAGAGGGTCTCTGTGTGAGTGTTTGTCGGAGGGTCTCTGTGTCAGTGTGCGTTTGAGGGTCTGTGTGTGAGTTTGTGTTGAAGGGGTTGTGTGTGTGTGTGTGTCAGAGGGGCTCCATGAGTGTGTGTGTGTACGTTGGAGAGGCTCTGTGTGAGTACGTATTGGTGGGTCTGTATCTGTCTATGTGTTGGAGAAGCGGTGTTTGTTTTTCAAAGGGGCTTTTAGTGACAATGTGTTGGAGGGTCTGCCCGTGACTATTTGTTGGCTTGACTGTCTGTTGGAGATTCTGTGTGTAAGCATGTGTGGAGGGACTGTATGTGAGTGTGTGTTGGCAGGGCTCTTTTTGCATGTGTGTTGGAGATGCTCTGTGCGAGTGTGTGTTTGAGGGGCTGTTTGTGAATGTATGTCGAAGGGGTTGTGCGCGAGTGTATGTCAGACGATCTGTGTGTCAGAGAGGCTGTGTGTCAGTTTGTTTCAGAGTGGCTGTGTGTGTGTGTGTGTAGGAGGGGCTGTGTTTGAGTGTGTATTAGAGGGGCTCTCTGTGTGTGTGTGTGTATTGGAGAGGCACTGCGTGACTATGTATTGGAGGGTCTGTATCTGTCTATGTGTTGGAGGGGCGGTGTTTGTTTTTCAGATGGGCTGTGAGTGACTATCTGTCGGAGGGGCTGTCTGTGACTATTCGTTGGCTTGACTGTGTGTTGGAGATTCTGTGTGTGAGCATGTGTAGGAGGGACTGTGTGTGAGTGTGTGTCAGAGGGGCTCTGTGTGTGTGTGTTGGAGAGGCTCTGTGTGACTATGTATTGGAGCTTTTGTGTCTGTCTATGTGTTGGAGGGGCGGTGTTTGTTTTTCAGATGGGCTGTGAGTGACTATGTGTTGGAGGGGCTGTCTGTGACTGTTTGTTGGCTTGACTGTGTGTTGGAGATTCTGTGTGTGAGCATGTGTAGGAGGGACTATGAGTGTGTGTGTGTGTGTGTGTCAGAGGGGCTGTGTTTATGTGTGTATCAGAGGGGCTCTGTGTGTGTGTGTGTTGGAGAGGCTCTGTGTGACTATGTATTGGAGGGTCTGTGTCTGTCTATGTGTTGGACCAGTGGTGTTTGTTTTGCAGATGGGCTGTGAGTGACTATGTGTTGGAGGGGCTGTCTGTTACTATTTGTTGGCTTGACTGTGTGTTGGAGTTTCTGTGTGTGAGCATGGGTAGCAGGGACTGTGTGTGAGCGTGTGTCAGAGTGTGTCTGCGTGCATGTGTGTGTCTGTCAGGAGGTCTTTGTGTCTGTGTCAAACGGGTTGTTTATGAGTGTGTGTCAGTCGGGCTGTCTGTGAGTGTGTGTCAGAGGGGCTCTGTGTGAGAGTGTGTCAGAAAGGCTTTGTGGGTTAGCGTTTGTCGGAGGGGCTGTGGCTGAGTCTGTGGCGGAGGGGCTTTGTGTGTGCATGTAGCTGAGGGTTTGTGCATGCATGAGTTTGTGTGTCGTAGATGCGATGTGTGTGTGTGTCAGACGGGCTTTGTGTGAGTTTGTTTCAGAGGGGCTGTGTGTGAGTGTGTGTCAGAGGGGCCGTGTGTGAGCGTGTGTCAGAGGGGATGTGTGTGAGTGTGTGTCAGAGGGGCTGTGTGTTTGTGGTTTTTTGAGGGGATGTGTGTGTGTGTGTATGTCTCTGTGTGTGGGTGTGTGTGTTCAAGATGCTGCTAGATGTTTGCTAGAGGGGCTGTGTGTGACTATTTGTTGGAGGGACTGTGTGTGGGTTTGTGTTGGAGATTCTGTGTGTTAGCATGTTTTTGAGGGACTGTGTGTGAGTGCGTGTAACAGGGACTGTTGGTCAGTGTGTGTCGGAGTGGCTCTGTGTGAGAGTGTGTCAGAGGGGCTGTGTGTGTTAGCGTTTGTCTGAGGGGATATGTTTGTTAGAGTTGGAAGGTGGGGCTGTGTGTGAGTGTGTTTTGGAGGAGCTGTGCATGCGTGCGTGTGTGTCTGTCTAAGAGGCTGTTTTTGTATGTCGGATGGGCTCTGTGTATCTGTCAGAGAGGCTGTGTGTAAATATATGTCAGAGAGGCTGTTTGTGACTGTGTGTCGGAGGGGCCTTGTGTGAGGATGTGTCAGAAGGGCTGTGTGAGAGTGTGTTTCGGAGGGGCCATGTGTGATTGTGTGGCGAAAGGGTTGAGTATATTTGTGCGTTGGACGGTTTATGTGTGTGTGTGTCAGAGGGGATGTGTGTCAGTGTGTTTCGGAGGGGCTGCATGTGATTGTGTATCAAATGTTTTGTGTGTGAGTGTGTGTCAGTGGGGCTCTTTGCATGTGTGTGTTGGAGGGGCTCTGTGTGTCTGTGTGTTTCAGTGGCTGTTTGTGAGAGTGTGTTCAAGTGGCTGTGTGTATATGTGTTTTGGAGGGGCTGTTTGTGAGTGTGTGTCGGGGGCTGTGAGTGAGCATGTGTCGGAGAGACTGTTTGTGAGTGTGTGTCAGAGGGTTTTTTGTGGGTGTGTCGGAGGGACTGTGTGTGTGTGTTTGTTTCAGAGGGTCTGTGTGAGAGTCTGTTTCAGAGTGGCCATATGACAATTTGCGTCAGAGTGGCTGTGTGAGTGCGTGTCGTGGGCTGTGTGTGAGCGCAGGTCGGAGGGGCTGTGTGGGAGTGTGTGTCAGTGTGTCTGCCTTTGAGTGTCTGTCGGAGAGGCTTTGCGTGAGTGTGTCAGAGGGTTTTTTGTGGATGTGTCGGAGGGGCTGTGTGTGAGTTTGTTTCAGAGGGGCTGTGTGAGAGTCTGTTTCAGAGGGGCTGTATGGCAGTTTGCGTTGGAGTGGCTGTGTGAGAGCGTGTCGGTGGGGCTTTGCATGAGTGTGCGTCAGAGGGTCTCTGTGTGAGACTGTGTCAGAGCAGCTGTGTGAGAGTCTGTCTGAGGGGCAGTGTATGAGTGTGTGTCAGAGGGGCTGTGTATGTGTGTCTTGGAGGGGCTGTGTGTGAGTGTGTGTCAGAGGGGTTGTGTGTATATGTGTTTTGGAGGGGCTGTTTGTGAGTGTGTGTCAGGGGATGTGTGTGAGCGCATGTCGGACGGGCTGTGTGTGAGTGTGTGTCAGAGAATTTTTTCTGGGTGTGTCGGAGGGTCTGTGTGAGAGTGTGTCTGAGCGGCTGTGTGAGATTGTCTGAGTGGCAGTGCTTGAGTGTGTGTCAGAGGGGCTGTGTATGTCTGTCTTGGAGGGGCTGTGTGTGAGTGTGTGACAGAGGGGCTGTGTGTGAGTGTGTGTTGGAGGGGCTGTGTGTCTTTGTGTTTCAGAGGAGCGGTGTGTGAGTGTGTTGGAGGGGCGTTGTGTGAGAGTGTGTCGGAGGGTCTTTGTGTGTTAGCGTTTGTAGGAGGGGCTGTGTGTGAGCGTGTTTTGGAGGTGCTGTCCATGCCTGTGTGTGCCTGTTGAAGAGGCTGTTTGTGTGTGTCTGAGGGGCTCTGTATCTGTGTCGGAGTGGCTGTGTGTGAATGTGTGTCGGAGGGGCTTTTTGTGAGTGTGTGCCGGGAGGGCCTTTTGTGAGTGTGTGTCAGAAGAGCGTGTGTGAGTGTGTGTCGAAGGGGTCGTGTGTGAGTGCTTGTCAGAGGGTCTGTGTGTTAGTGTGGGTCGGAGGGTCTCTGTGTGAGTGTACGTTTGAGGGTGTATGTGTGAGTGTGTGTCAAAGTGGTTGTGTGTGATTGTGTGTCAGAGGGGCTCTGTGAGTGTGTGTGTGTGTGTGTTGGAAAGGCTCTGTGTGACGACGTATTGGAGGGTCTGTGCCTGTCTATGTGTTGGAGGGGCGGTGTTTGCTTTTCAAAGTGACTGTGAGTGACTATGTGTTGGAGGGTCTCTCTGTGACTATTTGTTGGCTTGACTGTGTGTTGGAGATTCTGTGTGTGAGCATGTGTAGGAGGGATTGGGTGTGAGTGTGTTTCAGCGGGGCTCTTTGTGTGTGCTGGAGAGGCTCTGTGTGAGCGTCTGTTTGAGGGGCTGTTTGTGACTGTGTCGAAGACATTATGCGCGAGTGTATATCGGACGATCTGTGTGTAAGTGGATGTCAGAGGGGCTGTGTGTCAGTTTGTTTCAGAGTGGCTGTGTGAATGTGTGTAGGAGGGACTGTGTGTGAGTGTGTGTCAGAGGGGCTCTGTGTGTGTGTGTGTTGGAGAGGCTCTGTGTGACTATGTATTGGAGATTTTGTGTCTGTCTATGTGTTGGAGGGGCGGTGTTTGTTTTTCAGAGGGGCTGTGAGTGACTATGTGTTGGAGGGGCTGTCTGTGACTATTTGTTGGCTTGACTGTGTGTTGGAGATTCTGTGTGTGAGCATGTGTAGTAGGGACTGTGTGTGAATGTGTGTCGGAGGAGCTGTTTGTTTGTGTGTGTTGGAGGGGCTGTGTGAGTGTGTGTCGGAGAGGCTATGTGTGAATATGTGTCGGCGGGGCTTTGTGTGTGTGTGTGTGTCGGAGCGGCTGTATGTGAGTGTCTGTTGAACTGGTTGTGTGTTAGCATGTGTCGGAGTGGCTCTGTGTGTTAGCGTTTGTCAGAAGTGCTGTGTGTAAGTGTGTGTTGGAGGCGCTGTGTGTGAGTGTGTGTTGTAGCGGCTGGGCATGCTTGTGTGTTTCTGTCCAAGGGGCTGTTTGTGTGTGTCGTACGGGCTATGCAGGAGTATGTGTCGGGGGGACTCTCTGTGATTGTGTGTCAGAAGGGCTCTGTGTGAGAATGTGTCAGAGTGGCTGTGTGTTAGCGTTTGTCGGAGGGTCTGTGTGTGAGTGTGTGTCGGAGGGGCTGTGCGTGAGCATGTGGCTGTGCGTGCATGTGTGTATCTGTCGGAGGAGCTCTTAGTGTGTGTCAGAGGTGCAGTGTGTGATTGTGTGTTGGAGGTGCTGTTTGTGACTGTGTGTCGGAGGGGCCTTTTGTAAGTGTGTTTCGGAAGGTCCATTTCTGAGTGTGTGTCAGAGGGGCCATGTGTGACTGTGTGTCGAAGGGGTCGTGTGTTTGTTTGTCAGAGGGGCTGTTTGTCAATGTTTGTCGGAGGAGATGTGTGTAAGTTTGTGTTGGAGGGGCTGTGTGTGAGTATTTCCTTGGGGTTTTTGTAAGTGTGTGTCGAAGGGGCTGTGTGTCATTGTGTTTCAGAGCGTCTGTGTGTGGGTGTGCGTCGGAGGGGCAGTGTGTGTTAGCGTTTGTCGGTGGGGCTGTGTGTGACCGTGTTTTGGAGGAGTTGTGCGTGCATGTGCATGTGTCTGTCAAAGAGGCTGTTTGTGTGTGTCGGAAGGGCTCTGTGTATGTGTCAGTGGGGCTGTGTGTGAATGTGTGTCGGAGGGGCTGTTTCTGAATGTGTGTCGGAGGGGCCTTGTGTGAGTGTGTGTCAGAAGGGCTGTGTGTGAGTGTGTGTCAGAGGGGCCCTGTGTGATTGTGTTGCAAATGGGTTGTGTCTGAGTCTGTGTTGGGTGGTTTGTGTGTGAGTTTGTGTCATTGGGGCTCTGTGTGAGTGTGTATTTGAGGGGCTGTTTGTGAGTGTTTGTCGAAGGGGTTGTGTATGAGATTGTGTTGGACGGTCTGTGTGTAAGTGTGTGTCAAAGGGACTGTGTGTCAGTGTGTTTCGGAGTGGCTTTCTGCGTGTGTGTTGGAGGGGCTGTGTTTGAGTGTGTATCAGAGGAGCTCTGTGTGTGTGTGTTTTAGAGAGGCTCTGTCTGACTACATATTGGAGGGTCTGTGTCTGTCTATGTGTTTTTGGGGCAATGGTTGTTTTTCAGAGGGGCTGTCAGTGACTATGTGTTGGAGGGTCTGTCTGCGACTATTTGTTGGCTTGACTGTGTGTTGGAGATTTTGTGTGTGAGCATATGTAGGAGGGATTGTGTGTGTGTGTGTGTGTGTGTGTGTGTGTGTGTGTCAGAGGGGTTTGTGTGAGAGCATGTCAGAGAGTCTGTGTGAGAGTCTGTGTCTGAGGGGCTATGAATCTGCGTCCGACGGGCTGTGTGAGAGCGTATCTCGGTGGGGCTGTGAGTGAGTTTGTATCGAAGGAGCTGGTGAAATGTGTTTCAGAGGGGGTGTGTGAGAGTGTGTGTTCGATTGGCTGTGAGTGAGTGTGTTTGGCTGTGTGAGAGTGTGTTTTGAAGGGCTGTGTGAGAGCCTGTTTCGGAGGGTCATTTTGTGATTGTGCATAGGAGTGGCAGTTCGAGTGTGTGTCGGAAGGGCTGTGTATGAGTATGTGTCAGAGCGGCTGTGTGAGGGTGTGTCGGAGGGGCTGTGTATGAGTTTGTTTTGGAGGAGCTGTGTGAGTGTGTTTCAGAGGGGCTGTGTGACAGTCTGCGTTGGTGGGGCTGTGTATGAATGTTTTTCAGAGGAGCTGTTTGTCTGTGTGTGTTGGAGGGGCTATGTGTGTGTGTGTTGCAGCGGCTGTGTGTGAGTGTGTTTCGGAGGGGCTGCGTGTGAGTGTGTGTTGAAGGGGTTTTGTGTGAGCATGTGTCGGAGTGGCTGTGTGTGTTAGCGTTTGTCAGAGATGCAGTGTGTGATTGTGTGCTGGAAGGGCTCTGTGTGCATGTGTGTCAGAGGGGCTTTGCGTGCTTGTATGTCTCTGTCAAAGGGTCTTTATGTGTGTGTCGGACAGGCTGTGGGTGAGCGTCTGTCAGGGTCTGTCAGTGAGTGTGTGTCAGAGGGGCTCTGTGTGAGAGTGTGTCAGAGTGGCTGTTTGTGTTAGCGTTTGTTGGAGGGGCTGTGTGTGAGTGTGTGTCGGAGGTGCTGTGTGTGAACATGTGTCTGAGTGGCTGTGTGTGCGTGTGTGTATCTGTCGGAGGGGCTCTGTTTGTGTGTCACATGGGCTGCGTGTGATTGTTTGTTAGATGGGCTGTTTGTCAGTATCTGTCAGAGGGGCTGTGTGTGAGTTTGTTTCAGAAGGTCTGTTTCTGAGTGTGTGTTGGACAGGCCATGTGTGAGTGTGTGTCGAAGGGGTTGTGTGTGAGTGTGTGTCAGAGGAGCTGTTTGTGAGTGTTTGTCGGAGGAGCTGTGTGTAAGTGTGTGTCGAAGGAGTTGTGTCTGAGCTTCTGTCGGAGGGGCTGTGTTTGAGTGTGTCATAGGGGCTTTGTGTAAGTGTGTATCGGATGGGCTGTGTATCATTATTTTTCAGAGGGGCTGTGTATGAGTGTGTGTCGGAGAGCCGGTGTGTGATAGCGTGTTGGAGGGTCATGGTGGTGTTAGCGTTTGTAGGAGGGGCTTTGTGTGAGCGGATTTCAGAGGAGCTGTGCGTGAGTATGTGTGTCTGTCGAAGAGGCTGTTTGTGTGTGTCGGAGGGGCTCTGTGTATTTGTTGGAGGGGCTGTGTGTGAATGTGTGTCAGAGGGTCAGTTTGTCAGTGTATGTCGGAGGAGACTTGTGTGAGTGTGTGTCAGAAGGGCTGTATATGTGTGTGTGTCAGAGGGGCTGTGTGTGATTGTGTGTCGAAGGGGTTGTGTGTGAGTGTGTGTTGGAGGGTCTGTGTGTGAGTGTGTGTTGGAGGGTCTGTGTGTGAGTGTGTGCCGGGGGGGCCTTTTGTGAGTGTGTGTCAGAAGGGCCGTGTGTGAGTGTGTGTCGAAGGGGTGGTGTGTGAGTGCTTGTCAGAGGGTCTGTGTGTTAGCGTGTGTTGGAGGATCCCTGTGTGAGTGTACGTTTGAGGGTGTGTGTGTGAGTGTGTGTCAAAGTGATTGTGTGTGATTGTGTGTCAGAGGGGCTCTGTGAGTGTGTGTGTGTGTGTTGGAAAGGCTCTGTGTGACTACATATTGGAGGCTCTGTGTCTGTCTATGTGTTGGAGGGGCGGTGTTTGCTTTTCAAAGTGACTGTGAGTGACTATGTGTTGGAGGGTCTCTCTGTGACTATTTGTTGGCTTGACTGTGTGTTGGAGATTCTGTGTGTGAGCATGTGTAGGAGGGATTGGGTGTGAGTCTTTCAGCAGGGCTCTTTGTGTGTGTGTGTTGAAGAGGCTCTGTGTGAGTGTGTCTTTGAGGGGCTGTTTGTGAGTGTGTGTCGAAGCGATTGTGCGTGAGTGTATGTCGGACGATCTGTGTGTAGGTGGATGTCAGAGGGGCTGTGTGTCAGTTTGTTTCAGAGTGGCTGTGTGAATGTGTGTAGGAGGGACTGTGTGTGAGTGTGTATCAGAGGGGCTCTGTGTGTGTGTGTGTTGGAGAGGCTGTGTGTGACTATGTATTGGAGCTTTTGTGTCTGTCTATGTGTTGGAGGGGCGGTGTTTGTTTTTCAGATGGGCTGTGAGTGACTATGTGTTGGAGGGGCTATCTGTAACTATTTGTTGGCTTGACTGTGTGTTGGAGATTCTGTGTGTGAGCATGTGTAGGAGGAATTGTGTGTGAATGTGTGTCGGAGGAGCTGTTTGTTTGTGTGTGTTGGAGGGGCTGTGTGAGTGTGTGTCAGAGGGGCTGTTTGTGAGTGTTTGTCGGAGGAGCTGTGTGTAAGTGTGTGTTGAAGGGGCTGTGCGTGAGCTTCTGTCGGAGGGGCTGTGTTTGAGTGTGTCATAGGGGCTTTGTGTAAGTGTGTATCGGATGGAGTGTGTGTCACTATTTTTCAGAGGTGTTGTGTGTGAGTGTGTGTCGGAGAGCCGGTGTGTGAACTTGTGTTGGAGGGTCATGGTGGTGTTAGCGTTTGTAGGAGGGGCTTTGTGTGAGCGGATTTCAGAGGAGCTGTGCGTGAGTATGTGTGTCTGTTGAAGAGGCTGTTTGTGTGTGTCAGAGAGGCTCTGTGTATGTGTCGAAGGGGCTGTGTGTGAATGAGTGTCAGAGGGGCTGTTTGTCATTGTGTGTCAGAGGAGACTTGTGTGAGTGTGTGTCAGAAGGGCTGTATATGAGTGTGTGTCGGAGGGGCTGTGTGTGATTGTGTGTCGAAGGGGTTGTTTTTGAGTGTGTGTTGGAGGGTCTGTGTGTGAGTGTGTGTTGGGGGGTCTGTGTGTGAGTGTGTGCCAGAGGGGCTCTGTGTGAGAGTGTGTCACAGCGGCTGTGTGAGATTCTCTGTCTGAGGGGCAGTGCTTGAGTGTGTGTCAGAGGGGCTGTGTATGTGTGTCTTGGAGGGGCTGTGTGTGAGTGTGTGTCAGAGGGGCTGCGTGTGAGTGTGTGTTGGATGGGCTGTGTGTCATTGTGTTTCAGAGGAGCGGTGTGTGAGTGTGTTGGAGGAGCGTTGTGTGAGAGTGTGTCGGAGGGTCTTTGTGTGATAGCGTTTGTAGGAGGGGCTGTGTGTGAGCGTGTTTCGGAGGTGGTGTCCATGCCTGTGTGTGCCTGTCGAAGAGGCTGTTTGTGTGTGTCTGAGGGGCTCTGTGTCTGTGTCGGAGTGGTTGTGTGTGAATATGTGTCGGAGGGGCTGTTTGTGAGTGTGTGCCGGGGGGGCCTTTTGTGAGTGTGTGTCAGAAGGGCCGTGTGTGAGTGTGTGTCGAAGGGGTCGTGTGTGAGTGCTTGTCAGAGGCTCTGTGTGTTAGTGTGGGTCGGAGGGTCTCTGTGTGAGTGTACGTTTGAGGGTGTATGTGTGAGTGTGTGTCAAAGTGGTTGTGTGTGATTGTGTGTCAGAGGGGCTCTGTGAGTGTGTGTGTGTGTTGGAGAGGCTCTGTGTGACTACGTATTGGAGGGTCTGTGCCTGTCTATGTGTTGGAGGGGCGGTGTTTGCTTTTCAAAGTGACTGTGAGTGACTATGTGTTGGAGGGTCTCTCTGTGACTATTTATTGGATTGACTGTGTGTTGGAGATTCTGTGTGTGAGCATGTGAAGGAGGGATTTGGTGTGAGTCTGTTTCAGCGGGGCTCTTTGTGTGTGTGTGTTGGAGAGGCTCTGTGTGAGTGTGTCTTTGAGGGGCTGTTTGTGAGTGTGTGTTGAAGGGATTGTGCGCGAGTGTATATCGGACGATTTGTGTGTAAGTGGATGTCAGAGGGGCTGTGTGTCAGTTTGTTTCAGAGTGGCTGTGTGAATGTGTGTAGGAGGGACTGTGTGTGAGTGTGTGTCAGAGGGGCTCTGTGTGTGTGTGTGTTGGAGAGGCTCTGTGTGTCTATGTATTGGAGCTTTTGTGTCTGTCTATGTGTTGGAGGGGCGGTGTTTGTTTTTCAGATGGGCTGTCTGTGACTATGTGTTGGAGGGGCTGTCTGTGACTATTTGTTGGCTTGACTGTGTGTTGGAGATTCTGTGTGTGAGCATGTGTAGTAGGGACTGTGTGTGAATGTGTGTCAGAGGAGCTGTTTGTTTGTGTGTGTCGGAGGGACTGTGTGTGAATTTGTGTTGGCGGGGCTTTGTGTGTTTGTGTGTGTCGGAGCGGCTGTGTGAGTGTGTGTTGGAGGGGCTGCGTGTGAGTGTGTTTTCTACTGGTTGTGTGTTAGCATGTGTCGGAGGGGCTCTTTGTGTTAGCGTTTTTCAGAAGTGCTGTGTGTAAGTGTGTGTTGGAGGAGCTGTGTGTGAGTGTATGTTGTAGGGGCTGTGCATGCTTGTGTGTTTCTGTCAGAGGGGCTGTTTGTTTGTGTTGTACGGGCTATGCAGGAGTGTGTGTCGGGGGGACTCTCTGTGATTGTGTGTCAGAGGGGATCTGTTTGAGAATGTGTCAGAGTGGCTGTGTGTGTTAGCGTTTGTCGGAGGGTCTGTGTGTGAGTGTGTGTTGGAGAGGCTGTATTTGAGTGTCTATCAGAGGAGCTCTGTGTGTGTGTGTGTGTGTGTTTTGGAGAGGCTCTGTGTGACTACGTTTTGGAGGGTCTGTGTCTGTCTATGTGTTGGAGGGGTGATGGTTGTTTTTCAGAGGGTCTGTGTCTGTCTATGTGTTGGAGGGGTGATGGTTGTTTTTCAGAGGGGCTGTGAGTGACTATGTGTTGGAGGGGCTGCCTGTGACTATTTGTTGGCTTAACTGTGTGTTGGAGATTCTGTGTGTGAGCATGTGTAGGAGGGATTGTGTGTGTGTGTGTCAGATGGCCTTTGTGTGAGAGCATGTCAGAGTGTCTGTGTGAGAGTCTGTGTCTGAGGGGCTATGTATGAGTCTGTGTCCGAAAGGCTGTGTGAGAGTGTATCCCGGAGAGACTGTGAGTGAGTTTGTATCGGTGGAGCTGTGTGAGTGTGTGTTTCAGAGGGTGTGTGTGAGATTGTTTGTTCGATTGGCTGTGAGTGAGTGTGTTTGGCTGTGTGAGAGTGTGTTTCGAGGGGCTGTGTGAGACCCTGTTTTGGAGAGTCCTTTTGTGAGTGTGCATTGGAGTGGCAGTTTGAGTTTGTGTCGGAAGTGCTGTGTAAGAGTTTGTTTTGGAAGGGCTGCCTGAGTGTGTTTCAGAGGGTCTGTGTGAGAGTCTTTGTCGGTGGGGCTGTTTATGAATGTTTGTCAGAGGAGCTGTTTGTCTGTGTGTGTTGGAGGGGCTGTGTGTGTGTGTGTTTTGAAGGGGGTTTTTGTGAGCGTGTGTCGGAGGGGTGTGTGTGTTAGCGTTTGTCAGAGGTGCAGTGTGTGAGTGTGTGTTGGAGGTGCTTTGTATGTTTGCATGTGTCTGTCAAAGAGGCTTTATGTGTGTGTCGGACAGGCTGTGGGTGAGTGTCTGTCGCGGAGTGTGTGTCAGAGGGTCTCTGTGTGAGAGTGTCAGAGTGGCTGTTTGTGTTAGCAGTTGTTGGAGGGGCTGTGTGTGAGTGTGTGTCGGAGGTGCTGTGTGTGAACATGTGTCTGAGTGGCTGTGTTTGTGTGTGTGTATTTGCCAGAGGGTCTGTGTGTGTGTGTCGGAGGGGCTGCTTGTAATTGTGTGTTAGATGGGCTGTTTGTGAGTATCTGTCAGAGGGGCTGTGTGTGAGTATGTTTCAGAAGGTCTTTTTCTGAGTGTGTGTCAGACAGGCCATGTGTGAGTGTGTGTCGAAGGGGTTGTGTGTGAGTGTATGTCGGACGATCTGTGTGTAAGTGTGTGTCGGAGGGACTGTGTGTCAATTTCTTTCAGAGTGGCTGTGTGAGTGTGTGTAGGAGGGACTGTGTGTGAATGTGTGTCAGAGGGGCTATGTGTGTATGTGTTGGAGAGGCTCTGTGTGACAATGTATTGGAGCTTTTGTGTCTGTCTTTTGTTGGAGGGTTTGTGAGTGATGATGTGTTGGAGGGGCTGTCTGTGACTCTTTGTGGGCTTGACTGTGTGTTGGAGATTCTATGTGTGAGCATGTGTAGGAGGGACTGTGTGTGAATGTGTGTCAGAGGGGCTTTTTGTGAGTGTGTGCCAGGTGGCTGTGTGTGACTGTGTTTCAGAGGGGCTGTGTGAGAGTCTGTGTTAGAGGGGCTGTGTATAAATGTGTGTCGGTGGAGCTGTTAGTCTGTGTGTGTTGGAGGGGCTGTGTGAGTGTGTGTCGGAGGGGTTGTGTGTGAATATGTGTCGGCGGGGCTTTGTGTGTGTCTGTGTCGGAGCGGCTGTGAGTGTGTCTCGGAGGGATGTGTATGTTAGCGTTTTTCAGAGGTGCTGTGTGTGAGTGTGTGTCAGACCATCTGTGTGCAAGTGTGTGTCGGAGGGTCTCTGTGTGTGTGCATGCTGAGGGGCTTTGTGTGAGTGTGTGTCGAAGGGTTTGTGTGTGAGTGTGTCTCAGATGGTCAGTGTGTATCAGAGGGGCTGTGTTTAAATGTGTGTCGGAATGGCTCTGCGTGAATCTGTGTTTCAGGGGCTGTTTGTGAGTGTGTGTTCAAGTGACCGTCTGTATATGTGTTTTGGACGGTCTGTTTGTGAGTGCGTGTCGGGGGCTGTGTGTGAGTGTGTGTCAGTGTTTCTGTCTCTGAGTGTGTGTTGGAGAGACTGTGTGTGAGTGTTTGTCAGAGGGTTTTTTGTGGGTCTGTCGGAGGGGCTGTGTGTGAGTTTGTTTCAGACCGTCTGTGTGAGAGTCTGTTTCAGAGGGGCCGTATGTCAGTTTGCGTCGGAGTAGCTGTGTGAGAGCGTGTCGGGGGCTGTGTGTGAGCGCATGTCGGAGAGGCTTTGTGTGAGTTTGTGTCAGAGTGTCTGTCTCTGAGTGTGTGTCGGAGAGGCTGTTTGTGAGTGTGTGTCAGAGGGCATTTTGTGGGTGTGTCGGAGGGGCTGTGTGTGAGTTTGTTTCAGAGGGGCTGTGTGAGAGTCTGTTTCAGAGGGGCCGTATGTCAACTTTCGACGGAGTGGCTGTGTGAGTGCGGGCTCTCTGTGTGGTGGGGCTTTGCATGAGTGTGTGTCTTAGGGGCTCTGTGTGAGAGTGTGTCAGAGCGGCTGTGTGAGAGTCTGTGTCTGAGGGGCAGCATGTGATTATGCGTTAGATGGGCTGTTTGTGAGTGTCTGTCAGAGGGGCTGTATGTGAGTGTGTTTCAGAAGGTCTGTTTCTGAGTGTGTGTCGGACAGGCCATGTGTGAGTGTGTGTCGAAGGGGTTGTGTGTGGGTGTGTGTCAGAGGAGCTGTTTTGTGAGTGTTTGTCGGATGAGCTGTGTGTACGTTTGTGTTGAAGGGGCTGTGTGTGAGCGTCTGTCGGAGGGGCTGTGTTTGAGTGTGTCATAGGGGCTTTGTGTAAGTGTGTATCAGATGGGCTGTGTGTGAGTGTTTTTCAGAGGGGCTCTGTGAGATTGTGCATTTGAGGGGCTGTGTGTGTGTTTCTCAGAGGGGCTGTGTGTGAGCGTGTGTCAGAGGGGCTGTGCCTGAGTGGTTGTCGGAGTGGCTGTTTTATGAGTGTATGTCAGAAGGGCTCTGTGTGTGAGTGTGTGTTCGCGAGGCTCTGTGTGACTATATATTGGAGGGTCTGTATCTGTCTATATCTTGGAGGTGCGGTGTATATTTTTCAGAGGGTCTGTGTGTGACTATGTGTTGGCAGGGCTGTCTGTGATTATTTTTTGGCTTGACTGTGTTGGAGATTCTGTGTGTGAGCATGTGTAGGAGGGACTGTGTGTGAATGTGTGTCGGAGGATTTGTGGGTGTATGTGTCAGAGGGGCTCTGTGTGAGAATGTATCAGAGGGGCTGTGTGTGTTAGCGTTTGTCAGAGAGGCTGTGTGTGAGTGTGTGTCGGAGGGGCTGTGTGTGAGAGTGTTTCCGAGGGACTGTGCATGCATGTGTGTGTATGTCATAGGGGCTGTGTGTGTGTCGGACGGGCTGTGTGTGAGTTTGTGTCAGAGGGACTGTGTGTGAGTGTATTTCGGAGGGGCTGTGCGTGACTATAGGTTGGAGGGACTGTGTTTGGGTTTATGTTGGAGATTCTGTGCGTGAGCATGTGTTGGAGGAACTGTGTGTGAGCATGTGTAGGAGGGACTGTCGGTGAGTGTGTGGTGGAGGGGCTCTGTGAGAGACTGTTTCAGAGGGGCTGTGTGTGTTTGCATTTGTCGGTGGGGATGTGTTTGAGTGTGTGTCGGACTGGCTGCATGTGAGCATGTATCGGAGGTGCTGTGTGTGCATGTGTGTCGGAGAGGCTCTGTGTGTGTGTTTGTGTCAGAGAGGCTGTGTGCGTGTATCGGACATGCTTTGTGTGAGTGTGTGTAGGAGGGTCCGTGTGTGAGTGTGTGTCAAAGGCATTGTGTGTGAGCGTGGCGGAGGGGCTGTGTTTGAGTGTGTGTTTGAGGGGATGTGTGTGTCTGTGTGTGTGTGTTGAAGGTGTTGAAGGTGTTGTATGTGTGTGCGTGCATGTGTAGGAGGTGCTGTGTGTCAGTGTTTGTCGGAACGGCTCTGTGTCAGTGTGTGTCGGAGGGGCTGTGTGTGTGTGTGTGTGTGTGTGTGTGTGTGTGTGTGTGTGTGTGTGTGTGTGTGTGTGTGTGTGTGTGTGTGTGTGTGTGTGTGTGTGTATGTCAGAGGGGCTGTGTGCGTGTGTCGGACAGGCTGTGTGTGAGTGTGTGTAGGAGGGGCTGTGTGTGTATGTGTTTTGGAGGGGCTGTTTGTGAGTGTGTGTCAGGGGCTGTGTGTGAGCGCATGTCGGAGGGGCTGTGTGTGAGTGTGTGTCAGAATTTCTGTTTCTGAGTGTGTGTCAGAGGGGCTGTATGTGAGCATGTGACGGAGGGGCTGTGTGTGAGTGTATGTCAGAGGGTCTGTCTCTGAGTGTGTGTCGGAGAGGCTGTGTGTCAATGTGTTTCAGAGGGTCTGTGTGAGATTCTATGTCCAAGGGTCTGTGTATCAGTATGTGTTGGAAGGGCTGTGTGAGAGTGTGTGGCGGAGGGGCTGTGTGTGTGTCAGAGCAAATGTGAGTTTGTGTCGGAAGAGCTGTGTGAGAGCTTGTTTCGGAGGGGCTGTGTGTGAGTTTGCGTCAGAGGGGCTGTGTATGAGTGTGTGTCGGCAGGGTTGTGTGAGAGTCTGTGTCGGAGGGGCTGTGTGTGTGTGTCAGAGGGGCTGTGTGTGAGTTTGTGTTGGAGAAGCTGTGTGTGAGTGCGTTTTGGAGGGGCTGTGTGAGAGTCTGTGTCGGAGGGTCTGTGTATCAATGTGTGTCGGAAGGGCTGTGTGTGTGTGTTTCGGAGTGGCTTTGTGTGAGTATGTGTCGGACGGGCTTTGTATGATGGAGGGGCTGCGAATGAGTTTGTTTCGGAGGAGCAGTGTGAGTGCATGTTTCGGAGGGGCTGTGTGAGAGTCTGTTTCAGAGGGTCCGTATGTGAGTTTGCGTTGGAGTGACTGTGAAAGTTTGTGTCGGAGGAGCTGTGTGAAGGTATGTCGGAGGGGCTGTGTATGAGTGTGTGTTGGAGAGGCTGTGTGAGTGTGTTTCAGTGGGGCTGTGTGAGAGTCTGTGTCAGAGGGTCTGTGTATGAATGTTTGTCGAGGAGCTGTTTGTGTGTGTGTGTTGGAAGGGCTGTGCGTGAGTGTGTGTCAGAGGGGTTGTGCGTGCGTGTATGTGTCTGTTAGAGGGGCTCTGTGTGTGTGTCGAATGGGCTGTGTGTGAGTGTGTGTCAGAGGGGCTATGTGAGGGTGTGTCAGAGGGAGTGTGTATGAGTGTGTGTTGGAGGAGCTGTGTGAGTGTGTTTCAGTGGGGCTGTGGGAGAGTCTGTTAGAGGGTCTGTGTATGAATGTTTGTCGAGGATCTGTTTGTGTGTGTCTGTTGGAGGGGATGTGTGTGAGTGTGTGTCACACGGGCTGTGGTGCATGCATGTGTCTGTTGGCGGGGCTCTGTGTGTGTATCGGATGGGCTGCGTGTGAGTGTGTCGGGGGGACTGTCTGTGAGTGTGTGTCATATAGTCTGTGTGCGAGTGTGTGTGGGAGGGTCTGTGTGTGAGTGTGTGTAGGAGGGTCCGTGTGTGAGTGTGTGTCATATGGTCTGTGTGCGAGTGTGTGTCGGAGGGTCTGTGCGTGAGTGTGTGTCAGAGGATCTGTGTGTAGTGTGTGTCGGAGGTGCTCTGTGTGAGTGTGTGTCGAAGGGGTTGTGTGTGAGTGTGTGTCAAAGGGTTTGTGTGTGAGTGTGTGTCAAAGGGTTTGTGTGTGATTGTGTGTCAGATGATCTGTCTGTAAGTGTGTGTCAGCGGCTGTGGGATAATGTGTTTCAGAGTGGCTGTGTGATTGTGTGTCAGAGGGGCTGTGTGTGACTGTGTGTCAGAGGGGCTCTGTGTATGTGTGTGTTGGAGAGGCTTTGTGTGACTATGCATTGGAGTGTCTGTGTCTGTCTATGTGTTGGAGGGGTGGTGTTTGTTTTTCAGAGGGGTTGTGAGTGACTATATGTTGGAGGGGCTGTCTGTGACTATCGGTTGGCTTGAAAGTGTGTTGGACCTTCTGTGTATGAGCATGTGTAGGAGGGACTGTGTGTGACTGTGTGTCGGGGTTGCTGTGTTACTGTTTGTCAGGGGTGCTGTGTGTGAGTGTGTGTCATATGGTCTGTGTGCGAATGTGTGTCATAGGGGCTGTGTGGCAGCGTGTGTCAGAGTGTCTGTGCATGCGCGTGAGTGTCTGTCGGAGGGGCTTTGTGTGTGTGTCGAATGGGCTGCGCATGAGTGTGTGTTGATGGGGCTGTCTGTGAGTGAATGTCAGAGGGGCTCTGTGTGAGAGTGTGTCAGAGGGGCTGTGTTTGTTAGCGTTTGTCGGAGGAGCTGTGTTTGAGTGTGTGTCGGAGGGGCTGTTTATGTGCGATTGTCTGAGGGTCGTGCATGCATGTTTGTGTCTGTCATAGGGGCTGTGATGTGTGATACCGACGGGCTGTGTGTTAGTTTTTGTCAGAGGGACTGTGTGTCTGTGTTTCGGAGCGGCTGTGTGAGTGGTTCGGAGGGAACGTGTGTGAGCGTGTGTCAGAGGGGCCGTGTGTGAGTGTGTTTCGGAGGGGCTGTGTGTTTGTGGTTTATTGAGGGGATGTATGTGTCTCTCTCTGTGTGTGTGTGTGTGTGTGTGTGTGTGTGTGTGTGTGTGTGTGTGTGTGTGTGTGTGTGTGTGTGTGTGTGTGTGTGTGTGTGTGTGTGTGTGTGTGTGTGTGTGTGTGTGTGTTGAAGATGCTGTGTGTGTGTGTGTGTGTGTGTGTGTGTGTGTGTTGAAGATGCTGTGTGTGTATGTGCTGGAGGGATGTGTGTGAAAATTTGTTGGAAGGACTGTGTGTGGGTTTGTCATGGAGATTCTGTGTGTTAGCATCTGTTGGAGGGACTGTGTTTGAGCTTCTGTAGGAGGGAGTGTCAGAGAGCTTTTGTCGCAGGGAATCTTTGTGGTAGTGTGTCAAAATGGCTGTGTGTGTTAGCGTTTGTCAGAGGGGATGGGCTTGAGCGTGTGTCGCACTGGTTGTGTGTGAGTGTGTTTTGGAGGGGCTGTGTGTGTGTGTGTGTCAGAGGGGCCGTGTGTGAATGTGTGTTGGAGGGGCTGTGTGTGAGTGTGTGTCAGAGGGTCTGTGTGTGTGTGTGTCAGACGATCTATGTGTAATTGTGTGTCGGAGGGGCTGTGTGTCATTGTGCTTTGGTGGGGCTGTGTGTGAGTGTTTTTCAGGGCGGCTGTGTGTAAGTGTGTGCCGGAGAGGCTCTGTGTGAGTGTATATGTGAGTGTGTGTCGAATGGGTTTTGTTTGAGTCTGTGTCGGACGTTCTGTGTGCAAGTATGTGTCATAGGGGCTGTGTGTGGGTGTGTGTCAGAGGGGCTGTGTGTCAGCGCATGTCAGAGTGTCTGTGCGTGCGTGTGTGTGTCTGTTGGAGGGGCTTTGTGTGTGTGTCGAATGCGTGTGAGTGTGTGTTGGAGGGGCTTTGTGTGTGTGTTGAATGCGTGTGAGTGTGTGTTGGAGGGGCTGTGTGTTTGTGGTTTATTGAGGGGATGTATGTGTGTGTGTGTGTGTGTGTGTGTGTGTGCGTGTGTGCGTGCGTGCATGCGTGCGTGCGTGCATGTGTGTGTGTGTTGAAGATGCTGTGTGTTTATGTGCTGGAGGGATGTGTGTGACTATTTGTTGGAAGGACTGTGTGTGGGTTTGTCATGGAGATTCTGTGTGTTAGCATCTGTTTGAGGGACTGTGTTTGAGCTTCTGTAGGAGGGAGTGTCAGAGAGCTTTTGTCACAGGGAATCTGTGTGAGAGTGTGTCAAAATGGCTGTGTGTGTTAGCATTTGTCAGAGGGGATGGGCTTGAACGTGTGAGCACGTTTTGGAGGGGCTGTGTGTGCGTGTGTGTGTCAGAGAGGCTGTGTGTGTGTGTGTGTGTGTGTGTGTGTGTCAGAGGGGGCCATGTGTGAATGTGTGTCGGAGGGTCTGTGTGTGTGTGTGTCAGAGGGTCTGTGTGTGTGTGTGTCAGATGATCTATGTGTAATTGTGTGTTGGAGGGGCTGTGTGTCATTGTGTTTTGGTGGGGCTGTGTGTGAGTGTTTTTCAGAGGGGCTGTGTGTAAGTGTGTGTCGGAGAGGCTCTGTGTGAGTGTGTATTTGAGCGGCTGTGTGTGAGTGTGTGTCAAATGGGTTTTGTTTAAGTGTGTTTCATACGTTCTGTGTGTAATTATGTTTCATAGGGGCTGTGTGTGGGTGTGTGTCGGAATGGCTGTGTGTGTTTGTGTGTCAGAGGGGCTGTGTGTGCATATGTGTCGGAGAGGGTGTGTGTGTGTGTGTGTGTGTGTGTGTGTGTGTGTGTGTGTGTGTGTGTGTGTGTGTGTGTGTGTGTGTGTGTGTGTGTGTGTGTGTGTGTGTGTGTGTGTGTGTGTGTGTGTGTGTGTGTGTGTCTGTGTCAGAGGGCCTGTGTGAGTGTATCAGGCAGGCTTTGTGTGAATGTATGTAGGAGGGTCTGTTTGTGACTGTGTCTCAAAGGCGTTGTGCGTGAGTGTGATGGAGGGGCTGTGTTTGAGTGTGTGTTTGAGGGGATGTGTGTGTCCGTGCATTAGTGTTGAAGGTGTTATATGTGTGTCCGTGCATGTGTAGGAGGTGCTGTGTGTCGGTGTTTGTCGGAACAGCTCTGTGTTTGTGTGTGTCGGAGGGGCTGTGTGTGTGTGAGTGTGTGCGTGTGTGGGTGTGTATGTCAGAGGCGTTGTGAGTGTGTGTCAGACAGGCTGTGTGTGAGTGTGTGTAGGAGGGGCTGTGTGTGTATGTGTTTTGGACGGGCTGTTTGTGGGTGTGTGTCAGGGGCTGTGTGTGAGCGCATGTTGGAGGGGCTGTGTATGAGTGTGTGTCAGAGTCTCTGTTTCTGAGTGTTTGTCAAATGGGCTGTGTGTGAGTGTGTTTCAGAGGGGCTGTGTGAGAGCATGTGATGGAGGGGCTGTGTGTGAGTGTGTGTCAGAGGGGCTCTGTGTATGTGTGTGTTGGAGAGGCTCTGTGTGACTATGTATTGGAGGGTCCATGTCTGTCTATGTGTTGGAGGGGTGGTGTTTGTTTTTCAGATGGGCTGTGAGTGACTATGTTTTGGAGGGGCTGTCTGTGACTATCTGTTGGCTTGACTGTGTGTTGGAGATTCTGTGTGTGAGCTTGTGTAGGAGGGACTGTGTGTGAGTGTGTGTCGGAGGGGCTGTGTGTGTGTGTGTGTGTGTGTGTGTGTGTGTGTGTGTTGGCGGGGCTGTGTGTTAATTTGTGTCAGAGGGGCTTTGTGCTTGTGTGTGTTGGAGAGGCTGTGCGTGACTCTGTATTGGAGGGTCTGTGTCTGTCTATGTGTTGGAGGGGCGGTGTTTGTTTTTCAGAGGGGCTGTGAGTGACTATATGTTGGAGGGGCTGTCTGTGACTATCTGTTGGCTTGAAAGTGTGTTGGAGATTCTGTGTCTGAGCATGTGTAGTAGGGACTGTGTGCGACTGTGTGTCAGTGTTTGTCGGAACGGCTCTGTTTTAGTGTGTGTTGGAGGGGCTGTGTGTGTGTGAGTGTGTGTGTGTGTGGGTGTGTATGTCAGAGGGGCTGTGTGCATCTGATAGACAGGCTGTGTGTGAGTGTGTGTAGGAGGGGCTGTGTCTGTATGTGTTTTGGAGGGGCTGTTTGTGGGTGTGTGTCAGGGGCTGTGTGTGAGCGCATGTTGGAGGAGCTGTGTGTGCGTGTGTGTCAGAGTTTTGTTTCTGAGTGTTTGTCAGAGGGGCTGTGTGTGCGTGTGTTTCAGAGGGGCTGTGTGAGAGCATGTGACGGAGGGGCGTGTGTGTGAGTGTGTGTCAGAGGGTTTGTGTGTGAGTGTGTGTCAAAGGGTTTGTGTGTGATTGTGTGTCGGATGGTCTGTCTTTAAGTATGTGTTAGAGCGGCTCTGGGACAGTGAGTTTCGGAGTGGCTGTGTGATTGTGTGTCAGAGGGGCTCTGTGTACGTGTGTGTTGGACAATCTCTTTGTGACTATGTATTGGAGGGTCCGTGTCTGTCTATGTGTTGGAGGGGTGGTGTTTGTTTTTCAGACAGGCTATGAGTGACTATGTTTTGGAGGGGCTGTCTATGACTGTCTGTTGGCTTGACTGTGTGTTGGAGATTCTGTGTTTGAGCTTGTGTAGGAGGGACTGTGTGTGAGTGTGTGTCGGAGGGGCTGTGTGTGTGTGTGTGTGTGTGTGTTGGCGGGGCTGTGTGTTAATTTGTGTCAGAGGGGCTTTGTGCGTGTGTGTTTTGGATAGGCTGTGTGTGACTCTGTATTGGAGGGTCTGTGTCTGTCTATGTGTTGGAGGGGCGGTGTTTGTTTTTCAGAGGGGTTGTGAGTGACTATATGTTGGGGGGGCTGTCTGTGACTATCGGTTGGCTTGAAAGTGTGTTGGACCTTCTGTGTATGAGCATGTGTAGGAAGGACTGTGTGTGACTGTGTGTCGGGGTTGCTGTGTTAGTGTTTGTCAGGGGTGCTGTGTGTGAGTGTGTGTCATATGGTCTGTGTGCGAATGTGTGTCATAGGGGCTGTGTGGCAGCGTGTGTCAGTGTCTGTGTGTGCGTGTGAGTGTCTGCCGGAGGGGCTTTGTGTGTGTGTCGAATGGGCTGCGCATGAGTGTGTGTTGATGGGGCTGTCTGTGAGTGAATGTCAGAGGGGCTCTGTGTGAGAGTGTGTCAGAGGGGCTGTGTTTGTTAGCGTTTGTCGGAGGGGCTGTGTTTGAGTGTGTGTCGGAGGGGCTGTTTGTGTGCGATTGTCTGAGGGTCGTGCATGCATGTTTGTGTCTGTCATAGGGGCTGTGATGTGTGATACCGACGGGCTGTGTGTTAGTTTGTGTCAGAGGGACTGTGTGTCTATGTTTCAGAGCGGCTGTGTGAGTGGTTCGGAAGGAACGTGTGTGAGCTTGTGTCAGAGGGGATGTGTGTGAGTGTGTGTCGGAGGGGCTGTGTGTTTGTGGTTTATTGAGGGGATGTGTGTGTGTGTGTGTGTGTGTGTGTGTGTGTGTGTGTGTGTGTGTGTGTGTGTGTGTGTGTGTGTGTGTGTGTGTGTGTGTGTGTGTGTGTGTGTGTGTGTGTGTGTGTGTGTGTGTGTGTGTGTGTTTGTGTGTGTGTGTGTATGTGTGTGTGTGTTGAAGATGCTGTGTGTTTATGTGCTGGAGGGATGTGTGTGACTATTTGTTGGAAGGACTGTGTGTGGGTTTGTCATGGAGATTCTGTGTGTTAGCATCTGCTGGAGGGACTGTGATTGAGCGTCTGTAGGAGGGAGTGTCAGAGAGCTTTTGTCGCAGGGAATCTGTGTGAGAGTGTGTCAAAATGGCTGTGTGTGTTAGCGTTTGTCAGAGGGGATGGGCTTGAACGAGTGTCGGACTGGCTGTGTGTGAGCGCGTTTTGGAGGGGCTGTGTGTGTGTGTGTGTGTCAGAGAGGCTGTGTGTGTGTGTGTGTGTGTGTGTGTGTGTGTGTGTCAGAGAGGCTGTGTGTGTGTGTGTGTGTGTGTGTTTGTCAGAGGGTCTGTGTGTGAGTGTGTGTCAGAGGGTCTGTATGTGTGTGTGTCAGACGATCTATGTGTAATTGTGTGTCGGATGGGCTGTGTGTCATTGTGTTTTGGTGGGGCTGTGCGTGAGTGTTTTTCAGAGGGGCTGTGTGTAAGTGTGTGTCGGAGAGGCTCTGTGTGAGTGTGTATTTGAGCGGCTGTGTGTGAGTGTGTGTCGAATGGGTTTTGTTTGAGTGTGCGTCGGACGTTCTGTGTGTAAGTATGTGTCATAGGGGCTGTGTGTGGGTGTGTGTCGGAATGGCTGTGTATGAGTGTGTGTCAGAGGCACTGTGTGTGTTTGTGTGTCAGAGGGGTTGTGTGTGAACGTTTGTCAGAGGGGATGTGTCTGAGCGGTTGTCGGAGTGGCTGTGTATGAATGTATGTCAGAAGGGCTCTATGAATTTGTGTGTTCGCGAGGCTCTGTGTGACTATATATTGGAGGGTCTGTGTCTGTCTATGTCTTGGAGGTATGGTGTATGTTTTTCAGAGGGTCTGTGAGTGACTATGTGTTGGACGGTCTGTCTGTGATTATTTTTTGGATTGACTGTGTTGGAGATGCTGTGTGTGAGCATGTGTAGGAGGGACTGTGTTTGACTGTGTTTTGGAGGGTCTGTGTGTGTATGTGTCAGAGGGTCTGTGTGTGTTAGTGTTTGTCAGAGGGGTGTGTGTGAGTGTGTGTCGGAGGGGCTGTGTGTGTTAGCATTTGTCGGAGGGGCTGTGGGTGAGTGTATGTCAGACGGGCTGTGTGTGAGCGTGTTTCTGAGGGACTGTGCATGCGTGTGTGTGCCTGCCATAGGGGCTGTGTGTGTATCAGACAGGCTGTGTGTTTGTGATTCTTTGAGGGGATGTGTGTGAGCGTGTGTGTGCGTTTGTGTTGAAGGCACTGCGTTTGTGTGTGCTGGAGGGGCTGTGTGTGACTGTTGGTTGGAGGGACTGTGTGTGGGTTTATGTTGGAGGTTCTGTGCATGAGCATGTGTTGGAGGGACTTGGTGTGAGCGTGTGTAGGAGGGACTGTCGGTGAGTGTGTGGCTGAGGGGCTCTGTGTGAGAGTGTGTCAGAGGGGCTGTGTGTGTTAGCGTTTGTCAGTGGCTATGTGTTTGAGTGTGTGTCAGACTGGCTGCATGTGAGCATGTAACGGAGGTGCTGTGTGTGCATATGTGTTGGAGAGGCTGTGTGTGTGTGTGTGCGTGCGTGTGTGTGTGTGTGTGTGTGTGTGTGTGTGTGTGTGTGTGTGTGTGTGTGTGTGTGTGTGTGTGTGTGTGTGTGTGTGTGTGTGTGTGTGTGTGTCAGAGGGGCTGTGTGAGTGTATCAGGCAGGCTTTGTGTGAATGTGTGTAGGAGGGTCTGTTTGTGAGTGTGTCTCCAAGGCATTGTGCGTGAGTGTGATGGAGGGGCTGTGTTTGAGTGTGTGTTTGAGGGGATGTGTGTGTCTGTGCATTAGTGTTGAAGGTGTTATATGTGTGTGTGTGCATGTATAGGAGTTGCTGTGTGTCAATGTTTGTCGGAACAGCTGTGTGTTAGTGTGTGTTGGAGGGGCTGTGTGTGTGTGAGTGTGTGTGTGTGTGGGTGTGTATGTCAGAGGGGCTGTGTGCGTGTGTCAGTCAGGCTGTGTGTGAGTGTGTGTAGGAGGGGCTGTGTGTGTATGTGTTTTGGACGGGCTGTTTGTGGGTGTGTGTCAGGGGCTGTGTGTGAGCGCATTTTGGAGGGGCTGTGTGTGAGTGTGTGTCAGAGTCTCTGTTTCTGAGTGTTTGTCAGAGGGGCTGTGTGAGAGCATGTGATGGAGGGGCTGTGTGCGAGTGTTTGTCAGAGGGGCTCTGTGTTGTGTGTGTGTTGGAGAGGCTCTGTGTGACTATGTATTGGAGGGTCCGTGTCTGTCTATGTGTTGGAGGGACAGTGTTTGTTTTTCAGAGGGGCTGTGAGTGACTATGTGTTGGAGGGGCTGTCTGTGACTATCTGTTGGCTTGACTGTGTGTTGGAGATTCTGTGTGTGAGCATGTGTAGGAGGGACTGTGTGTGAGTGTGTGTCGGAGGGGCTGTGTGTGTGTGCGTGTGTTGGCGGGGCTGTGTGTTAATTTGTGTCAGAGGGGCTTTGTGCTTGTGTGTTTTGGATAGGCTGTGTGTGACTCTGTATTGGAGGGTCTGTGTTTGTCTGTGTTGGAGGGGCTGTTTGTGTTTGTTTTTCAGAGGGGCTGTGAGTGACTATATGTTGGGGGGGCTGTCTGTGACTATCGGTTGGCTTGAAAGTGTGTTGGACCTCTGTGTGTGAGCATGTTTAGGAGGGACTGTGTGTGACTGTGTGTCGGGGTTGCTGTGTTAGTGTTTGTCAGGGGTGCTGTGTGTGAGTGTGTGTCATATGGTCTGTGTGCGAATGTGTGTCATAGGGTCTGTGTGTCAGCGTGTGTCAGAGTGTCTGTGTGTGCGTGTGTGTGTCTGTCGGAGGGGCTTTGTGTGTGTGTCGAATGGGCTGCGCATGAGTGTGTGTTGATTGGGCTGTCTGTGAGTGTTTGTCAGAGGGGCTCTGTGTGATGGTGTGTCAGAGGGGCTGTGTTTGTTGGCGTTTGTCGGACGGTCTGTGGTTGAGTGTGTGTCGGAGGGGCTGTTTGTGTGCGATTGTCTCAGGGCCGTGCATGCATGTGTGTGTCTGTCATAGGGGCTGTGTTTTTGTGTCCGATGGGCTGTGTGTTAGTTTGTGTCAGAGGGACTGTGTGTCTGTGTTTTGGAGCGACTGTGTGAGTGGTTCGGAGGGGCCGTGTGTGAGCGTGTGTCAGAGGGGATGTGTGTGAGTGTGTTTCGGAGGGGCTGTGTGTTTGTGGTTTATTGAGGGGATGTGTGTGTGTGTGTGTGTGTGTGTGTGTGTGTGTGTGTGTCTGTGTGTGTGTGTGTGTGTGTGTGTGTGTGTGTGTGTGTGTGTGTGTGTGTGTGTGTGTGTGTGTGTGTGTGTGTGTGTGTGTGTGTGTTGAAGATGCTGTGTGTGTATGTGCTGGAGGGATATGTGTGAAAATTTTTTGGAAGGACTGTGTGTGGGTTTGTCATGGAGATTCTGTCTGTTAGCATCTGTTGGAGGCACTGTGTTTGAGCTTCTGTAGGAGGGAGTGTCAGAGAGCTTTTGTCGCAGGGAATCTTTGTGGTAGTGTGTCAAAATGGCTGTGTGTTAGCGTTTGTCAGAGGGGATGGGCTTGAGCGTGTGTCGCACTGGTTGTGTGTGAGTGTGTTTTGGAGGGGCTGTGTGTGTGTGTGTGTCAGAGGGGCCGTGTGTGAATGTGTGTTGGAGGGGCTGTGTGTGAGTGTGTGTCAGAGGGTCTGTGTGTGTGTGTGTCAGACGATCTATGTGTAATTGTGTGTCGGAGGGGCTGTGTGTCATTGTGCTTTGGTGGGGCTGTGTGTGAGTGTTTTTCAGGGCGGCTGTGTGTAAGTGTGTGCCGGAGAGGCTCTGTGTGAGTGTATATGTGAGTGTGTGTCGAATGGGTTTTGTTTGAGTCTGTGTCGGACGTTCTGTGTGCAAGTATGTGTCATAGGGGCTGTGTGTGGGTGTGTGTCAGAATGGCTGTGTATGAGTGTGTGTCAGAGGCACTGTGTGTGTTTGTGTGTCAGAGGGGCTGTGTGTCAGCGCGTGTCAGAGTGTCTGTGCGTGCGTGTGTGTGTCTGTTGGAGGGGCTTTGTGTGTGTGTCGAATGCGCTGTGCATGAATGTCTGTCGATGGGCTGTCTGTGAGTGTTTGTCAGAGGTGCTCTGTGTGAGAGTGTGTCGGAGGGGCTGTGTTTATTAGCGTTTGTTGGAGGGGCTGTGTTTGAGTGTGTGTCGGAGGGGCTGTTTGTGTGCAATTGTCTGCGGGGTTGTGCATGCATGTGTGTGTCTGTCATAGGGCCTGTGTGTGTGTGCCTGGCGGGCTGTGTGTTAGTGTGTGTCAGAGGGACTGTGTGAATGTGTTTCGGAGGGGCTGTGTGAGTGTGTCGGAGGGGCCATGTGTGAGCGTGTGTCAGAGGGGATGTGTGTGAGTGTGTGTTGTAGGGGCTGTGTGTTTGTGGTTTATTGAGGGGTTCTATGTGTGTGTGTGTGTGTGTGTGTGTGTCTGTTGAAGATGCTGTGTGTGTTTGTGCTGGAAAGTTGCTTGTGACTATTTCTTGGAGGGACAGTGTGTAGTTTTGTCATGGAGATTCTGTGTGTTAGCATCTGTTGGAGGGATTGTGTTTGAGCGTCTGTAGGAGGGAGTGTCGGTGATTTTTTGTCACAGGGGCTCTGTGTGAGACTGTGTCAGAGGGGCTGTGTGTGTTAGCATTTGTCGGAGGGGATGGGCAGGAGCGTGTGTCGGACTGGCTGTGTGTGCATGTGTGTGTGTCAGAGAGGCTGTGTTTGTGTGTGTGTGTGTCAGAGGGGCCATGTGTGATTGTGTGTCAGAGGGTCTGTGTGTGAGTGTGTGTCAGAGGGTCTGTGTGTGAGCGTGTCAGATGATCTGTGTTTAATTGTGTGTCGGAGGGGCTGTGTGTAAGTGTGTGTCGGAGGGGCTGTGTGTGAGTGTGTGTCGAATGGGTTTTGTTTGAGTGTGCGTCGGATGTTCTGTGTGTAAGTATGTGTCATAGGGGCTGTGTGTGGGTGTGTGTCGGAATGGCTGTGTATGAGTGTGTGTCAGAGGCACTGTGTGTGTTTGTGTGTCAGAGGGGTTGTGTGTGAACGTTTGTCAGAGGGGATGTGTCTGAGCGGTTGTCGGAGTGGCTGTGTATGAGTGTATGTCAGAAGGGCTCTATGAATTTGTGTGTTCGCGAGGCTCTGTGTGACTATATATTGGAGGGTCTGTGTCTGTCTATGTCTTGGAGGTATGGTGTATGTTTTTCAGAGGGTCTGTGAGTGACTATGTGTTGGACGGTCTGTCTGTGATTATTTTTTGGATTGACTGTGTTGGAGATGCTGTGTGTGAGCATGTGTAGGAGGGACTGTGTTTGACTGTGTTTTGGAGGGTCTGTGTGTGTATGTGTCAGAGGGTCTGTGTGTGTTAGTGTTTGTCAGAGGGGTGTGTGTGAGTGTGTGTCGGAGGGGCTGTGTGTGTTAGCATTTGTCGGAGGGGCTGTGGGTGAGTGTATGTCAGACGGGCTGTGTGTGAGCGTGTTTCTGAGGGACTGTGCATGCGTGTGTGTGCCTGCCATAGGGGCTGTGTGTGTATCAGACAGGCTGTGTGTTTGTGATTCTTTGAGGGGATGTGTGTGAGCGTGTGTGTGTGTTTGTGTTGAAGGCACTGCGTGTGTGTGTGCTGGAGGGGCTGTGTGTGACTGTTGGTTGGAGGGACTGTGTGTGGGTTTATGTTGGAGGTTCTGTGCATGAGCATGTGTTGGAGGGACTTGGTGTGAGCGTGTGTAGGAGGGACTGTCGGTGAGTGTGTGGCTGAGGGGCTCTGTGTGAGAGTGTGTCAGAGGGGCTGTGTGTGTTAGCGTTTGTCAGTGGCTATGTGTTTGAGTGTGTGTCAGACTGGCTGCATGTGAGCATGTAACGGAGGTGCTGTGTGTGCATATGTGTTGGAGAGGCTGTGTGTGTGTGTGTGCGTGCGTGCGTGTGTGTGTGTGTGTGTGTGTGTGTGTGTGTGTGTGTGTGTGTGTGTGTGTGTGTGTGTGTGTGTGTGTGTGTGTGTGTGTGTGTGTGTGTGTGTGTGTGTGTGTGTGTGTGTGTGTGTGTGTGTGTGTCAGAGGGGCTGTGTGAGTGTATCAGGCAGGCTTTGTGTGAATGTGTGTAGGAGGGTCTGTTTGTGAGTGTGTCTCCAAGGCATTGTGCGTGAGTGTGATGGAGGGGCTGTGTTTGAGTGTGTGTTTGAGGGGATGTGTGTGTCTGTGCATTAGTGTTGAAGGTGTTATATGTGTGTGTGTGCATGTATAGGAGTTGCTGTGTGTCAATGTTTGTCGGAACAGCTGTGTGTTAGTGTGTGTTGGAGGGGCTGTGTGTGTGTGAGTGTGTGTGTGTGTGGGTGTGTATGTCAGAGGGGCTGTGTGCGTGTGTCAGTCAGGCTGTGTGTGAGTGTGTGTAGGAGGGGCTGTGTGTGTATGTGTTTTGGACGGGCTGTTTGTGGGTGTGTGTCAGGGGCTGTGTGTGAGCGCATTTTGGAGGGGCTGTGTGTGAGTGTGTGTCAGAGTCTCTGTTTCTGAGTGTTTGTCAGAGGGGCTGTGTGAGAGCATGTGATGGAGGGGCTGTGTGCGAGTGTTTGTCAGAGGGGCTCTGTGTTGTGTGTGTGTTGGAGAGGCTCTGTGTGACTATGTATTGGAGGGTCCGTGTCTGTCTATGTGTTGGAGGGACAGTGTTTGTTTTTCAGAGGGGCTGTGAGTGACTATGTGTTGGAGGGGCTGTCTGTGACTATCTGTTGGCTTGACTGTGTGTTGGAGATTCTGTGTGTGAGCATGTGTAGGAGGGACTGTGTGTGAGTGTGTGTCGGAGGGGCTGTGTGTGTGTGCGTGTGTTGGCGGGGCTGTGTGTTAATTTGTGTCAGAGGGGCTTTGTGCTTGTGTGTTTTGGATAGGCTGTGTGTGACTCTGTATTGGAGGGTCTGTGTTTGTCTGTGTTGGAGGGGCTGTTTGTGTTTGTTTTTCAGAGGGGCTGTGAGTGACTATATGTTGGGGGGGCTGTCTGTGACTATTGGTTGGCTTGAAAGTGTGTTGGACCTCTGTGTGTGAGCATGTTTAGGAGGGACTGTGTGTGACTGTGTGTCGGGGTTGCTGTGTTAGTGTTTGTCAGGGGTGCTGTGTGTGAGTGTGTGTCATATGGTCTGTGTGCGAATGTGTGTCATAGGGTCTGTGTGTCAGCGTGTGTCAGAGTGTCTGTGTGTGCGTGTGTGTGTCTGTCGGAGGGGCTTTGTGTGTGTGTCGAATGGGCTGCGCATGAGTGTGTGTTGATTGGGCTGTCTGTGAGTGTTTGTCAGAGGGGCTCTGTGTGATGGTGTGTCAGAGGGGCTGTGTTTGTTGGCGTTTGTCGGACGGTCTGTGGTTGAGTGTGTGTCGGAGGGGCTGTTTGTGTGCGATTGTCTCAGGGCCGTGCATGCATGTGTGTGTCTGTCATAGGGGCTGTGTTTTTGTGTCCGATGGGCTGTGTGTTAGTTTGTGTCAGAGGGACTGTGTGTCTGTGTTTTGGAGCGACTGTGTGAGTGGTTCGGAGGGGCCGTGTGTGAGCGTGTGTCAGAGGGGATGTGTGTGAGTGTGTTTCGGAGGGGCTGTGTGTTTGTGGTTTATTGAGGGGATGTGTGTGTGTGTGTGTGTGTGTGTGTGTGTGTCTGTGTGTGTGTGTGTGTGTGTGTGTGTGTGTGTGTGTGTGTGTGTGTGTGTGTGTGTGTGTGTGTGTGTGTGTGTGTGTGTGTGTTGAAGATGCTGTGTGTGTATGTGCTGGAGGGATATGTGTGAAAATTTTTTGGAAGGACTGTGTGTGGGTTTGTCATGGAGATTCTGTCTGTTAGCATCTGTTGGAGGGACTGTGTTTGAGCTTCTGTAGGAGGGAGTGTCAGAGAGATTTTGTCGCAGGGAATCTTTGTGATAGTGTGTCAAAATGGCTGTGTGTTAGCGTTTGTCAGAGGGGATGGGCTTGAGCGTGTGTCGCACTGGTTGTGTGTGAGTGTGTTTTGGAGGGGCTGTGTGTGTGTGTGTGTCAGAGGGGCCGTGTGTGAATGTGTGTTGGAGGGGCTGTGTGTGAGTGTGTGTCAGAGGGTCTGTGTGTGTGTGTGTCAGACGATCTATGTGTAATTGTGTGTCGGAGGGGCTGTGTGTCATTGTGCTTTGGTGGGGCTGTGTGTGAGTGTTTTTCAGGGCGGCTGTGTGTAAGTGTGTGCCGGAGAGGCTCTGTGTGAGTGTATATGTGAGTGTGTGTCGAATGGGTTTTGTTTGAGTCTGTGTCGGACGTTCTGTGTGCAAGTATGTGTCATAGGGGCTGTGTGTGGGTGTGTGTCAGAATGGCTGTGTATGAGTGTGTGTCAGAGGCACTGTGTGTGTTTGTGTGTCAGAGGGGCTGTGTGTCAGCGCGTGTCAGAGTGTCTGTGCGTGCGTGTGTGTGTCTGTTGGAGGGGCTTTGTGTGTGTGTCGAATGCGCTGTGCATGAATGTCTGTCGATGGGCTGTCTGTGAGTATTTGTCAGAGGTGCTCTGTGTGAGAGTGTGTCGGAGGGGCTGTGTTTATTAGCGTTTGTTGGAGGGGCTGTGTTTGAGTGTGTGTCGGAGGGGCTGTTTGTGTGCAATTGTCTGCGGGGTTGTGCATGCATGTGTGTGTCTGTCATAGGGCCTGTGTGTGTGTGCCTGGCGGGCTGTGTGTTAGTGTGTGTCAGAGGGACTGTGTGAATGTGTTTCGGAGGGGCTGTGTGAGTGTGTCGGAGGGGCCATGTGTGAGCGTGTGTCAGAGGGGATGTGTGTGAGTGTGTGTTGTAGGGGCTGTGTGTTTGTGGTTTATTGAGGGGTTCTATGTGTGTGTGTGTGTGTGTGTGTGTGTGTGTGTGTGTGTGTGTGTGTGTGTGTGTGTGTGTGTGTGTGTGTGTGTGTGTGTGTGTGTGTGTGTGTGTGTGTGTGTGTGTGTGTGTGTGTGTCTGTTGAAGATGCTGTGTGTGTTTGTGCTGGAAAGTTGTTTGTGACTATTTCTTGGAGGGACAGTGTGTAGTTTTGTCATGGAGATTCTGTGTGTTAGCATCTGTTGGAGGGATTGTGTTTGAGCGTCTGTAGGAGGGAGTGTCGGTGATTTTTTGTCACAGGGGCTCTGTGTGAGACTGTGTCAGAGGGGCTGTGTGTGTTAGCATTTGTCGGAGGGGATGGGCAGGAGCGTGTGTCGGACTGGCTGTGTGTGCATGTGTGTGTGTCAGAGAGGCTGTGTTTGTGTGTGTGTGTGTCAGAGGGGCCATGTGTGATTGTGTGTCAGAGGGTCTGTGTGTGAGTGTGTGTCAGAGGGTCTGTGTGTGAGCGTGTCAGATGATCTGTGTTTAATTGTGTGTCGGAGGGGCTGTGTGTAAGTGTGTGTCGGAGGGGCTGTGTGTGAGTGTGTGTCGAAGGGTTAGTGTGTGAATGTGTGTCAGAGGGTCTGTGTGTGAGTGTGTGTCAGATGATCTGTGTTTAATTTATGTCGGAGGGGCTGTGTGTAAGTGTGTGTCGGAGGGGCTGTGTGTGAGTGTGTGTCGAAGGGTTAGTGTGTGAGTGTGTGTCAGAGGGTCTGTGTGTGAGTGTGTGTCAGATGATCTGTGTTTAATTTATGTCGGAGGGGCTGTGTGTAAGTGTGTGTCGGAGGGGCTGTGTGTGAGTGTGTGTCGGAGGGGCTGTGTGTGAGTGTGTGTCAGATGATCTGTGTTTAATTTATGTCGGAGGAGCTGTGTGTAAGTGTGTGTCGGAGGGGCTGTGTGTGAGTGTGTGTCGAAGTGTTTGTGTGTGAGTGTTTGTCGGAAGGTCTGTCTGTAAGTGTGTATCAGAGCGGCTGTGGGTCAGTGTGTTTCGGAGTGGCTGTGTGATTGTGTGTCGGAGGGGCTGTATGTGAGTGTGTGTCAGAGGGGCTCTGTGTGTGTGTGTGTGTTGGAGAGGCTCTGTGTGACTATGTATTGGAGTGTCTGTGTCTGTCTATGTGTTGGAGGGGCGGTGTTTGTTTTTCAGAGAGGCTGTGAGTGACTATGCTTTGGAGGGGCTCTCTATGACTATCTGTTGGCTTGACAGTGTGTTGGAGATTGTGTGTGTGAGCATATGTAGGATGGACTGTGTGTGAGTGTGTGTCGGAGGGTCTGTGTGTGTGCGTGTTGGCGGGTCTGTGTGTTAATTTGTGTCAGAGGGGCTATGTGCGTGTGTGTTTTGGAGAGGCTGTGTGTGACTCTGTATTGGAGGGTCTGTGTCTGTCTAAGTGTTGGAGGGGCGCTGTTTGTTTTTCAGAGGGGTTGTGAGTGACTATATGTTGAAGAGGCTGTCTGTGACTATTTGTTGGCTTGAAAGTGTGTTGGAGCTTCTGTGTGTGAGCATGTGTAGTAGGGACTGTGAGTGACTGTGTGTCGGGGTTGCTGTGTTAGCATTTGTCAGGGGTGCTGTGTGTGAGTGTGTGTCGCATGGTCTGTGTGCGAATGTGTATCATAGGGGCTGTGTGTCAGCCTGTGTCAGAGTGTCTGTGTGTGTGTGTGTGTGTGTGTGTGTGTCTGTCGGAGGGGCTTTGTGTCTGTGTCGAATGGGCTGTGCAAGACTCTGTGTCGATGGGCCTGTCTATGAGTGTTTGTCAGAGGGGCTCTGTGTGAGTGTGTCGGAGGGTCTGTTTGTGTGCAATTGTCTGAGGGTTTGTGCATGCATGTGTGTGTCTGTCACAGGGGCTGTCTGTGTGTGTCCGACAGGCTGTGTGTTAGTTTGTGTCAGAGAGACTGTGTGTGACTGTGTTTCGGAGCGGCTGTGTGAGTGGGTCGGAGGGGCCGTGTGTGAGCGTGTGTCAGAGGGGATGTGTGTGAGTGTGTGTCGGAGGGGCTGTGTGTTTGTGGTTTTTTTAGGGGATATGTGTGTGTGTGTGTGTGTGTGTGTGTGTGTGTGTGTGTGTGTGTGTGTGTGTGTGTGTGTGTGTGTGTGTGTGTGTGTGTGTGTGTGTGTGTGTGTGTGTGTGTGTGTGTGTGTGTGTGTGTATGTGTTGAAGATGCTGTGTGTGTATGTGATGGAGGAATGTTTGTGACTATTTGTTGGAAGGACTGCGTGTGGGTTTGTCATGGAGATTCTGTGTGTTAGCATCTGTTGGAGGGACTGTGATTGAGCGTCTGTAGGAGGGAGTGTCGGTGAGCTTTTGTCGTGGGGATCTGTGTGATAGTGTGTCAGAGTGGCTGTGTGTGTTAGTGTTTGTCGGAGGGGATGGGCTTGAGCATGTGTCGGACTGGCTGTGTGTGAGCGTGTGCTGGCGGGGCTGAGCATGCATGTGTGTGTCAGAGAGGCTGTATGTGTGTGTGTGTGTCAGAGGGGCCGTGTGTGAATGAGTGTCGGAGGGTCTGTGTGTGAATGTGTGTCAGAGTGTCTGTGTGTTTGTGTGTCAGACGTTCTATGTGTAATTGTGTGTCGGAGGGGCTGTGTGTCAATGTGTTTTGGTGGGGCTGTGTGTGAGTGTTTTTCAGAGGGTCTGTGAGTAAGTGTGTGTTTGAGGGGCTCTGTGTGAGTGTGCATTTGAGCTGCTGTGTGTGAGTGTGTGTCGAATGGGTTGTGTTTGAGTGTGTGTCGGAAGTTCTGTGTGTAAATATGTGTCATAGGGGCTGTGTGTGGGTGTGTGTCGGAATGGCTGTGTATGAGTGTGTGTCAGAGGCGCTGTATGTGTTTGTGTCAGAGGGGCTGTGTGTGAGCGTAGGTCAGAGGGGCTGTGTCTGAGTGGTTGTCGGAGTGGCTGTGTATGAGTGTATGTCAGAAGGGCTCTATGTATGTGTGTGTGTTGGCGAGGCTCTGTGTGACTATATATTGGAGGGTCTGTGTCTGTCTATGTCTTGGAGGTGCGGTGTATGTTTTTCAGAGGGTCTGTGAGTGACTATGTGTTGGACGGTCTGTCTGTGATTATTTTTTGGATTGACTGTGTTGGAGATGCTGTGTGTGAGCATGTGTAGGAGGGACTGTGTTTGACTGTGTTTTGGAGGTTCTGTGTGTGTATGTGTCGGAGGGGCTGTGTGTGTTAGCGTTTGTCGGAGGGGTGTGTGTGAGTGTGTGTCGGATGGGCTGTGTGTGAGCATGATTCTGAGGGACTGTGCATGCGTGTGTGTGTCTGCCATAGGGGCTGTGTGTGTGTCAGACGGGCTGTGTGTTTGTGATTCTTTGAGGGAATGTGTGTGTTTGTGTTGAAGGCACTGTGTATGTGTGTGCTGGAGGGGCTGTGTGTGACTATTGGTTGGAGGGACTGTGTGTGGGCTTATGTTGGAGGTTCTGTGCATGAGCATGTGTTGGAGGGACTGTGTGTGAGCATGTGTAGGAGGGACTGTCGGTGAGTGTGTGGTGGAGGGGCTCTGTGTGAGAGTGTGTCAGACGGGCTGTGTGTGTTAGCGTTTGTCAGTGGGTAGTGATTGAGTGTGTGTTGGACAGGCTGCATGTGAGCATGTAATGGAGGTGCTGTGTGTGCATATGTGTTGGAGAGGCTGTGTGTGTGTGTGTGTCTGTGTCAGAGGGGCTGTGTGCATGTATCGGACAGGCTTTGTGTGAGTATGTGTAGGAGGGTCTGTTTGTGAGTGTGTCTCAAAGGCGTTGCGTGTGAGTGTGACGGAGGGACGGTGTTTCAGTGTGTGTTTGAGGGGATGTGTGTGTCTGTGCGTGTGTGTTGAAGGTGTTGTATGTGTGTGTGCATGTGTAGGAGGTGCTGTGTGTCAGTGTTTGTCGGAACAGTTCTGTGTTAGTGTGTGTCGGAGGGGCTGTGTGTGTGTGTGTGGGTGTGTATGTCAGAGGGGCTGTGTGCGTGTGTCAGACAGGTTGTGTGTGAGTGTGTGTAGGAGGGGCTGTGTGTGTATGTGTTTTGGACGGGCTGTTTGTGGGTGTGTGTCAGGGGCTGTGTGTGAGCGCATGTTGGAGGGGCTGTGTGTGAGTGTGTGTCAGAGTCTCTGTTTCTGAGTGATTGTCAGAGGGGCTGTGTGTGAATGTGTTTCAGAGGTGCTGTGTGAGAGCATGTGATGGAGGGGCGTGTGTGTGAGTGTGTGTCAGAGGGGCTCTGTGTATGTGTGTGTTGGAGAGGCTCTGTGTGACTATGTATTGGAGGGTCCGTGTCTGTCTATCTGTTGGAGGGGTGGTGTTTGTTTTTCAGAGGGGCTGTGAGTGACTGTGTGTTGGAGGGGCTGTCTATGACTATCTGTTGGCTTGACTGTGTGTTGGAGATTCTGTGTGTGAGCATGTGTAGGAGGGACTGTGTGTGAGTGTGTGTCGGAGGGGCTGTGTGTGTGTGTGTGTGTGTGTGTGTTGGTGGGGCTGTGTGTTAATTTGTGTCAGAGGGGCTTTGTGCTTGTGTGTTTTGGAGAGGGTGTGTGTGACTCTGTATTGGAGGGTCTGTGTCTGTCTATGTGTTGGAGGGGCTGTTTGTGTTTGTTTTTCAGAGGGGCTGTGAGTGACTATATGTTGGAGGGACTGTCTGTGACTATATGTTGGCTTGAAAGTGTGTTGGAGATTCTGTGTGTGAGCGTGTGTAGTAGGGACTGTGTGTGACTGTGTGTCAGTGTTTGTCGGAACGGCTCTGTGTTAGTGTGTGTCGGAGGGGCTGTGTGTGTGTGAGTGTGTGTGTGTGGGTGTGTATGTCAGAGGGGCTGTGTGCATCTGTCAGACAGGCTGTGTGTGAGTGTGTGTAGGAGGGGCTGTGTGTGTATGTGGTTTGGAAGGGCTGTTTGTGAGTGTGTGTCAGGGGCTGTGTGTGAGCGCATGTTGGAGGGGCTGTGTGTGAGTGTGTGTCTGAGTTTCTGTTTCTGAGTGTTTGTCAGAGGGGCTGTGTGTGTGTGTTTCAGAGGAGCTGTGTGAGAGCATGTGACGGAGGGGCGTGTGTGTGAGTGTGTGTCAGAGGGTCTGTCTCTTAGTGTGTGTCGGAACGGCTGTGTGTCAATGTGTTTCAGAGGGTCTTTGTGAGAGTCTGTGTCTGAGGGGCTGTGTTAGAGTATGTGTCGGAGTGGCTGTGTGAGAGTGTGTGGCAGAGGGGCTGTGTGTGAGTTTGTGTCGGAAGAGCTGTGTGAGAGCTTGTTTCAGAGGGGCCGTGTGTGAGTTTGCGTTGGAGGGGCTGTGTATGAGTGTGTGTCAGCGGGGCTGTGTGAGAGTCTGTGTCGGAGGGGCTGTGTGTGTTTGTCAGATGGGCTGTGTGTCTGTTTGTGTCGGAGCAGCTGTGTGTGAGTACGTTTCAAAGCGGCTGTTTGAGAGTCTGTGTCTGAGGGAATGTGTATGGGTGTGTGTCAGAGGGGCTGTGTGCGAATATATGTTGGAGGGGCTGTGAGTGAGTTTGTTTCGGAGGAGCAGTGTGAGCGTATGTTTCAGAGGGGCTGTGTAAGAGTCTGTTTCCGTATGTGAGTTTGCGTTGGAGTGGCTATGAAAGTGTGTGTCACAGGAGCTGTGTATGAGTGTGTGTTGGAGGGGCTGTGCGTGAGTGTGTGTCAGAGTGGCTGTGCGTGCGTGTATGTGTCTGTTGGTGGGGGTCTGTGGGTGTGTCGGTTGGACTGTCTGTGAGTGGGTGTCAGGGGGACTGTCTGTGAGCATGTGTGGTATAGTCTGTGTGCGAGTGTGTGTCGGAGGGTCTGTGTGTGAGTGTGTGTCAGAGGGTCTGTGTGTGAATGTGTGTCGTATGGTCTGTGTGTGAGTGTGTGTCGGAAGGGCTGTGTGTGAGTGTTTGTTGGACGGTCTGTGTGTGAGTGTGTGTTGGAGGGTCTGTGTGTGTGTGTGTGTGTGTGTGTGTGTGTCGGAGGGTCTGCGTGTGAGTGTGTGTTGTATGGTCTGTGTGTGAGTGTGTGTCAGAAGGGCTGTGTGTGAGTGTTTGTTGGAGGGTCTGTGTGTGAGTGTGTGTCGTATGGTCTGTGTGCGAATGTGTGTTGGAGGGTCTGTGTGTGAGTGTGTGTCGGAGGGTCTATGTGTGAGTGTGTGTCAGAGGATCTGTGTGTAAGTGTGAGTCAGAGGGGCTGTGTGTCACTGTGTTTTGGTGGGCCAGTGTGTGAGTGTTTTTAGGGGGTCTGTATGTGAGTGTGTGTCGGAGGGTCTATGTGTGAGTTTATTGAGGTGATGTATGTGTGTGTGTGTGTGTGTGTGTGTGTGTGTGTGTGTGTGTGTGTGTGTGTGTGTGTGTGTGTGTGTGTGTGTGTGTGTGTGTGTGTGTGTGTGTGTGTGTGTGTTGAAGATGCTGTGTGTGTATGTGCAGGAGGGATGTGTGTGACTATTTGTTGGAGGGACTGTGTGTGGGTTTGTCATGGAGATTCTGTGGGTTAGCATCTGTTGGAGGGAATGTGTTTGAGCATCTGTAGGAGGGAGTGTGGGTGAGTTTTTGTCACAGGGGCTCTGTGTGAGAGTGTGTCAGAGGGGCTGTGTGTGTGTTTGTGTCGGACAGGCTGTGTGCGTGTGTGTGTCAGAGAGGCTGTGTGTGTTAGCGTTTGTCAGAGGGGATAGGCTTGAGTGTATGTCGGACTGGCTGTGTGTGCGTGTGTGTGTCAGAGAGGCTGTGTGTGTGTGTGTGTGTGTCAGAGGGGCCATGTGTGATTGTGTGTCGGAGGGTCTGTGTGTGATTGTGTGTCAGAGGGTCTGTGTGTGATTGGGTTTCAGACGATCTGTGTGTAATTGTGTGTCAGAGGGGCTGTGTGTCAATGTGTTTTGGTGGGCCTGTGTGTGAGTGTTTTCAGGGGGTCTGTGTGTGAGTGTGTGTCGGAGGGTCTATGTGTGAGTGTGTGTCAGAGGGTCAGTGTGTAAGTGTGAGTCGGAAGTGTTCTGTGTGAGTGTGATTGAGTGGTTGTGTGTGACTGTGTGTCGAAGGGTTTTTGTGTGAGTGTGTGTCGAAGTGTTTGTGTGTGAGTGTGTGTCAGACCATCTGTCTGTAAGCGTGTGTCAGAGCGGCTGTGGGTCAGTATGTTTCGGAGTGGCTGTGTGATTGTGTGTCAGAGTGGCTCTGTGTATGTGTCTTTTGGAGAGGCTCTGTGTGACTATGTATTGGAGGGTCTGTGTCTGTCTATGTGTTGGAGGGGCGGTGTTTGTTTTTCAGATGGACTGTGAGTGACTATGCTTTGAAGGCGCTGTCAGTGACTATCTGTTGGCTTGACAGTGTGTTGGAGATTCTGTGTGTGAGCGTGTGTAGGAGGGACTTTGTGTGACTGTGTGTCAGAGGGGCTGTGTGTGTGTGTCTGTTGGAGGGGCTGTGTGTTAGTGTGTGTCAGAGGGGCTCTGTGCATGTGTTTGTTGGAGAGGCTCTGTGTGACTATGTATTGGAGGGTCTGTGTCTGTCTATGTGTTGGAGGGGCGCTGTTTGTTTTTCAGAGGGTCTGTGAGTGACTATATATTGAAGAGGCTGTCTGTGACTATCTGTTGGCTTGAAAGCGTGTTGGAGATTCTGTGTGTGAGCATGTGTAGTAGGGACTGTGTGTGACTGTGTGTCGGTGTTGCTGTGTTAGCGTTTGTCAGAGGTGCTGTGTGTGAGTGTGTGTTGTATGGTCTGTGTACGAGCGTCTGTCGTAGGTACTGTGTGTCAGCGTGTGTCAGAGTGTCTGTGCGTGCTTGTGTTTGTCTGTCGGAGGGGCTTTGTGTGTGTGTCGAATGGTCTGTGCAAGAGTGTGTGCCGGTAGGGCTGTCTTTGAGTGTTTGTCAGAGGGGATCTGTGTGAGAGTGTGTCAGAGGGGCTGTGTTTATTAGCGTTTGTCAGAGGGTCTTTGCTTGAGTGTGTGTCGGAGAGGCTGTTTGTGTGCGATTGTCTGACACACACTCACACACAAACCCTTCGACACACACTCACACAAAAACCCTTCGACACACACTCACACAGCCACTCAATCACACTCACACAGAACACTTCCGACTCACACTTATATGTGTGTCTGTCATAGGGGCTGTTTGTGTGTGCCCAGCAGGCTGTGTGTTAGTGTGTGTCAGAGGGACTGTGTGCGAGTGTGTTTCGGAGGGGCTGTGTGAGTGTGTCGGAGGGGCCGTGTGTGAGCGTGTGTCAGAGGGGATGTGTGTGAGTGTGTGTAGGAGGGGCTGTGTGTTTGTGGTTTATTGAGGGGATGTGTGTGTGTGTGTGTGTGTGTGTGTGTGTGTGTGTGTGTGTGTGTGTGTGTGTGTGTGTGTGTGTGTGTGTGTGTGTGTGTGTGTGTGTGTGTGTGTGTGTGTGTGTATTTGTTGAAGATGCTGTGTGTGTATGTGCTGGAGGGATGTGTGTGACTATTTGTTGGAGGGACTGTGTGTGGGTTTGTCATGGAGATTCTGTGGGTTAGCATCTGTTGGAGGGAATGTGATTGAGCATCTGTAGGAGGGAGTGTGGGTGAGTTTTTGTCGCAGGGGCTCTGTGTGAGACTGTGTCAGAGGGGCTGTGTGTGTTAGCGTTTGTCGGAGGGGATGGACGTGAGTGTGTGTCGGACTGGCTGTGTGTGCGTGTGTGTGTCAGAGAGGCTGTGTGTGTGTGTGTGTGTCAGAGGGGCCATGTGTGATTGTGTGTCGGAGGGTCTGTGTGTGATTGTGTGTCGGAGGGTCTGTGTGTGAGTGTGTGTCAGAGGGTCTGTGTGTGAGTGGGTGTCAGATGATCTGTGTGTAATTGTGTGTCAGAGGGGCTGTGTGTCAGTGTGTTTTGGTGGGCCTGTGTGTGAGTGTTTTCAGGGTGGCTGTTTGTAAGTGTGTGTCGGAGGGTCTCTGTGTGAGTGTGCATTTGAGTAGCTCTGTGTGAGTGTGTGTCGAATGGGTTGTGTATGAGTGTGTGTTGGACGTTCTGTGTGTAAGTATGTGTCATAGGGGCTGTGTGTGGGTGTTTGTCGGAGTGGCTATGTATGAGTGTGTGTCAGAGGGGCTGTGTGTGTGTGTGTGTCAGAGGGGCTGTGTGTGAGCGTGTGTCAGAGGGGCTGTGTCTGAGTTGTTGTCGGAGTGGCTGTATATGAATGTATGTCAGAAGGGCTCTATGTGTGTGTGTGTGTTGGCGAGGCTCTGTGTGACTATATATTGGAGGGTCTGTGTCTGTCTATGTCTTGGAGGTGCGGTGTATGTTTTTCAGAGGGTCTGTGAGTGACTATGTGTTGGAGGGTCTGTCTGTGATTATTTTTTGGCTTGACTGTGTTGGAGATTCTGTGTGTGAGCATGTGTTGGAGGAACTGTGTGTGACTATGTGTCAGAGGGTCTGTGTGTGTATGTGTCGGAGGGGCTGTGTTTTAGCATTTGTCGGAGGGGCTGTGTGTGTGTTTGTCGGAGGGGCTATGTGTGTGCATGTTTCTGAGGGACTGTGCATTCGTGTGTGTGTCTGTCATAGGTGCTGTGTGTGTGTCGGATGGGCTGTGTGTGAGTTTGCGTCAGAGGGACTGTGTGTGAGTGTATTCCGGAGGGGCTGTGTGTGAGAGTGTGTTGGAGGGGCTGTATGTTTGTGGTTCTTTGTGGGGATGTGTGTGTTTGTGTCTGTGTGTTTGTGTTTAAGGCGCTGTGTGTGTGTGCAGGAGGGGTTGTGTGAGGGTGTGTCGGAGGGGCTGTGTATGAGTGTGTGTTGGAGGGACTGTGCATGACTTTGTGTCAGAAGGGCTGTGCCTGCATGTATGTGTCTGCTGGAGGCACTCTGTGGGTGTGTCGGATGGATTGTGTGTGAATGGGTGTCGGGGGGACTGTCTGTGAGCGTGTGTCATATGGTCTGTATGCGAGTGTGTGTCGGAGGGTTTGTGTGCAATTGTGTGTCGGAAGGGCTGTGTGTGAGTGTGTGTCGGAGGGTGTGTGTGTGAATGTATGTCGTATGGTCTGTGTGCGAGTGTTTGTCCGAGGGTCTGTGTGTGAGTGTGCGTTGTATGCTCTGTGTGTGAGTGTGTGTCGGAAGGGCTGTGTGTGAGTCTTTGTTGTAGGGTCTGTGTGTGAGTGTGTCTTGTATGGTCTGTGTGCAAGTGTGTGTTGGAGGGTCTGTGTGTTAGTGTGTGTCAGAGGGTCTATGTGTGAGTCTGTGTCAGAGGATCTGTGTGTAAGTGTGTGTCGGAAGTGCTCTGTGTGAGTGTGATTGAGTGGCTGTGTGTGAGTGTGTGTCGATGGGTTTTTGTGTGAGTGTGTGTCGAAGGGTTTGTGTGTGTGTCTGTGTGTCAGACCATCTGTCTGTAAACATGTGTCAGAGCGGCTGTGGGTCAGTATGTTTCGGAGTGGCTGTGTGATTGTGTGTCAGAGGGGCTGTGTGAGTGTGTGTCAGAGGGGCTCTGTGTATGTGTGTGTTGGAGAGGCTCTGTGTGACTATGTTTGGAGGGTCCGTGTCTGTCTATGTGTTGGAGGGGCGGTGTTTGATTTTCAGAGGGGCTGTGAGTGACTATGTGTTGGAGGGGCTGTCTGTGACTATTTGTTGGCTTGACAGTGTGTTGGAGATTCTGTGTGTGAGCATGTGTAAGGGGGAATGTCTGTGACTGTGTGTGGGAGGGGCTGTGTGTGTGTTTGTTGGAGGGGCTGTGTGTTAGTGTGTGTCAGAGGGGCTCTGTGCATGTATGTGTTGGAGAGGCTGTTTGTGACTATGTATTGGAGGGTCTGTGTCTGTCTATGTGTTGGAGGGGCGCTGTTTGTTTTTCAGAGGGGCTGTGAGTGACTATATGTTGGAGGGGCTGTCTGTGACTATCTGTTGGCTTGAAAGTGTGTTGGAGTTTCTGTGTGTGAGCATGTGTAGGAGGGACTGTGTGTGACTGTGTGTTGGGGTTACTGTGTTAGCATTTGTCAGAGGTGCTGTGTATGAGTGTGTGTTGTCTGGTCTGTGTGCGAGTGTGTGTCGTAGGGGCTGTGTGTCAGCGTGTGTCAGAGGGTCTGTGCGTGCGTGTGTGTGTCTGTCGGAGGGGCTTTGTATGTGTGTTGAATGGGCTGTGCATAAGTGTTTGTCGGTGGGGCTGTCTTTGAGTGTTTGTCAGAGGGGCTCTGTGTGAGAGTGTGTCGGAGGGGCTGTGTTTATTAGCGTTTGTCAGAGGGGCTTTGTTTGAGTGTGTGTTGGAGGGCCTGTTTGTGTGCGATTGTCTGAGGGATTGTGCATGCATGTGTGTGTTTGTCATAAGGGCTGTGTTTGTGTGCCCGACGGGCTGTGTTTTAGTGTCTGTCAGAGGTACTGTGTGTGAATGTGTTTCAGAGGGGCTGTGTGAGTGTGTCGGAGGGGCCGTGTGTGAGCGTGTGTCAGAGGGGATGTGTGTGAGTGTGTGTTTGAGGGGCTGTGTGTTTGTGGTTTTTTGAGGGGATGTGTGTCTGTGTGTGTGTGTGTGTGTGTGTGTGTATTTGTTGAAGATGCTGTGTGTGTACGTGCTGGAGGGATGTGTGTGACAATTTGTTGGAGGGACTGTGTGTGGGTTTGTCATGGAGATTCTGTGTGTTAGCATCTGTTGGAGGGACTGTGTTTGAGCGTCTGTAGGAGTGAGTGTGGGTGAGTTTTTGTTGCAGGGGCTCTGTGTGAGAGTTTGTCAGAGGGGCTGTGTGTGAGTGTGTGTCGTATGGTCTGTGTGCGTGTGTGTGTTGGAGGGGTTGTGTGTGAGTGTGTGTTGGAGGTTCTGTGTGTGAGTGTGTGTCGTATGGTCTGTGTGCGATTGTGTGTCAGAGGGTCTGTGTGCGAGTATGTGTTGGAGGGTCTGTGTGTGATTGTGTGTTGTATGGTCTGTGTGCGAGTGTGTGTTGGAGGGTCTGTGTGTGAGTGTCAGAGGGTCCTTCTGTGAGTGTGTTCAGAGGTTCTCTGTGTGACAGTGTGTTTGAGTGGCTGTGTGTGAGTGTGCGTCGAAGAGGTTGTTTGTGAGTGTGTGTCGAAGGATTTGTGTGTGAGTGTGTGTCGGATGGTCTGTTTCTAAGTGTGTGTCAGAGTAGCTGTGGGTCAGTTTGTTTCGGAGTGGCTGTGTGTAAGTGTGTGTCAGAGGGGCTGTGTAAGTATGTGTTGGAGGGGCTGTGTGAGTGTGTGTAGGAGGGACTGTGTGTGAGTGTGTGTCAGAGTGGCTCTGTGTATGTATGTGTTGGAGAGGCTCTGTGTGACTATGTATTGGAGGGTCTGTGTCTGTCTATGTGTTGGAGGGTCGGTGTTTGTTTTTCAGAGGGGCTGTGAGTGACTATGCTTTGGAGGGGTTGTCGGTGACTATCTGTTGGCTTGAAAGTTTGTTGGAGATTCTGTGTGTGACCATGTGTAGGAGGGACTGTGTGTGACTGTTTGTCAGAGTTGCTGTGTTAGCGTTTGTCAGAGGTGCTGTGTGTGAGTGTGTGTTGTCTGGTCTGTGTGCGAGTGTGTGTCATAGGGGCTGTGTGTGAGCATGTGTCAGAGTGTCTGTGCGTGCGTGTGTGTGTCTGTCAGAGGGGCTTTGTGAGTGTGTTGAGTGGGCTGTGTATGAGTGTGTGTCGGAGGGTCTGTGTGTGAATGTGTGTTGGAGGGTCTGTGTGTGTGTGTGTCGTATGGTCTGTGTGCAAGTGTGTGTCGGAGTGTCTGTGTGTGAGTGTGTGTCATATGGTCTGTGTGTGAGTGTGTGTCGGAGTGTCTGTGTGTGAGTGTGTGTCGGAGGGTCTGTGTGTGAGTGTGTGTTGGAGGTACTCTGTGTGACTGTGTGTTTGAGTGGCTGTGTGTGTGTGTGTTGAAGGGTTTGTTGTGAGTGTGTGTTGATGGGTTTGTGTGTGAGTGTGTGTCGGATGGTCTAAGAGTGTTTCAGAGCGGCTGTGGGTCAGTGTGTTTCGGAGTGGCTGTGTGATTGTGATTGTCAGAGGGCCTCTGTGTATGTATGTGTTGGAAAGACTCTGTATGGAGTGTCTGTGTCTGTCTATGTGTTGGAGGGGCGGTGTTTGTTTTTCAGAGGGGTTGTGAGTGACTATGTTTTGGAGGGGCTGTCTGTGACTATCTGTTGGCTTGACTGTGTGTTGGAGATTCTGTGTGTGAGCATGTGTAGGAGGGACTGTGTGTGAGTGTTTGTCAGAGGGGCTGTTTGTGTGTGTGTGTGTGTTGGAGGGGCTGTGTGCATGTGAGTGTTGGAGAGGCACTGTGTGACAATGTATTTGAGGGTCTGTGTCTGTCTATGTGTTGGAGGGGCGGTGTTTGTTTTTCAGAGGGTCTGTGAGTGACTATATATTGAAGACGCTGTCTATGACTATCTGTGTGTGAGTGTGTGTCAGATGGGCTGTGTGTGAGTTTGTGTCAGAGGGACTGTGTGTGAGTGTGTTTTGGAGGGTCTGTGTGAGTGTGTCGGAGGGGCAATGTGTGAGCGTGTGTCAGAGGGGATGTGTGTGAGTGTGTGTTTGAGGGGCTGTGTGTTTGTGTTTTTTTGAGAGGATGTGTGTGTGTGTGTGTGTATTTGTTGAAGATGCTGTGTGTGTATGTGCTGGAGGGATGTGTGTGACAATTTGTCGGAGGGACTGTGTGTGGGTTTGTCATGGAGATTCTGTGTGTTAGCATCTGTTGGAGGGAATATGTTTGAGCGTCTGTAGGAGTGAGTGTCGGTGAGTTTTTGTTGCAGGGGCTCTGTGTGAGACTGTGTCAGAGGGGCTGTGTGTGTGTTTGTGTTGGACGGGCTTGTGTGCGTGTATCGGACAGGCTGTGCGTGAGAGTGTGTCAAAGGCGTTTTGTGTGAGTGTGCGGGAGGGGCTATGTTTGAGTGTGTGTTTGAAGGGATGTGAGTGTCTGTGTGTGTCTGTATTTAAGGGGTTGTGTGTGTGAGTGAGCATGTGTAGGAGGTGCTGTGTGTTAGTGTGTGTCAGAGCGGCTCTGTGTTAGTATATGTCAGAGGGGATGTGTGTGTGTTTGTGTCAGAGGTGCTGTTAGTTAGTGTGTGCTGGAGTGGCTGTGTCTGTATGTGTATCGGAGGGGCTGTTAGTGAATGTGTGACGGGGCTCTGTGTGAGCGTGTGTCGGATGTGCTGTGTGTGAAAGTGTGTCGTTGTGTCTGTCTCTGAGTGTGTGTCAGAGGGGCTGTGTGTGTATGTGTCAGAAGGTCTTTTTGTGGGTGTGTGTCGGAGGGCCTGTGCGTGAGTTTCTTTCTGAGGGGCTGTGTGAGAATCTGTTTCAGAGGGGCCATATGTCAGTTTGCTTCGGAGTGGCTGTATGAGTGCGTGTCGGTGGGGCTGTGTTTGAGTGTGTGTCAGAGGGTCTGTGTGTGAGTGTGTGTCAGAGGGGCTGTGTTTATGTGTGTATCAGACGGGCTCTGTGTGTGTATGTGTGTGTTGGAGAGGCTCTGCGAGACTATGTATTGGAGCTTTCGTGTCTGTCTATGTGTTGGAGGGCCAGTGTTTGTTTTTCAGAGGGGCTGTGAGTGACTATTTGTTGGCTTGACTGTGTGTTGGAGATTCTGTGTGTGAGCATGTGTAGGAGGGACTGTGTGTGAGTGTTTGTCAGAGGGGCTCTGTGTGAGAGTGTGTCAGAGCATCTGTGTGAGGGTCTGTGTCTGAGGGTCTATGTATGAGTTTGTGTCCAAGCAGCTGTGTCAGAGTGTATGTCGGAGAGGCTGTGAATGAGCTTGTGTCGGAGGAGCTGTGTGAGAGTGTGTTTCAGAGGGTCTGTGTGAGAGTCTGTTTTGGAGGGTCCGTATGTGAGTTTGCGTTGGAGTGGCTGTGTGAGTGTGTGTTGGAGGGCCTGTGTGAGTGTGTTTCATAGGGGCTATCTGAGAGTCTGTTTTGGAGGGGCTGTGGATGATTGTTTGTCGGAGGAGCTGTTAATGTGTGTGAGTTGGAGGGGCTGTGTGTGTCTGTGTCGGTGGGGCTGTGTGTGAGTATGTGTCGGCAGGGCTTTGTGTTTGTGTGTGTTAGAGCGGCTGTGTGTGAGTGCATTTTGGAGGGGCTGTGTGTGTGTGTGTGTTCAAGGGGTTGTCTGTGAACGTGTGTCGGATGGGCAGTGTGTGTTAGCCTTTGTCAGGGTTGTTGTGTGTGAGTGTGTGTTGGAGGGGCTGTGTGTGAGTGTCTGTCGGAGGGGCTGTGCGTGCATGTATGTGTCTGTCAGAGGGGCTGTTTGTCTGTGTCGGAAGGGCTGTAGGTGAGTGTGTGTCGGGGGGTCTGTCTGTGAGTGTGTGTCAGAGGGGCTCCATGTGAGAGTGTGTTGGAGTGGCTGTGTGTGTTAGCGTTTGTCAGAGGGGCTGTGTGTGAGTGTGTGTCGGAGGTGCTGTGTGTGAGCCTGTGGCTGTGCATGCGTGTGTGTATCTGTCGGAGGGGCTCTGTGAGTGTGTGTCGGAGGGGCCGTGTGTGAGTGTGTGTTGGAGGGGTTGTGTGTGAGTGTGTGTCGAAGGGGCTGTTTGTGAGCGTTTGTCGGAGGAGCTGTATTTCATTTTGTGTCAGAGGGACTGTGTGTGAGTGTGTGTTTGAGGGCCTGTGTGTAAGCGTGTGTCATAGGAGCTGTGTTTAAGTTTGTATCAGATGGGCTGTGTCTTATTGTGTTTCAGAGGGTCTGTGTGTGAATGTTTGTCGGAGGAGCGGTGTGCGAGAAGGTGTCGGAGGGGCTGTGTGTGTTAGCATTTGTAGGAGTGGCTGTGTGTGAGCGTCTTTCACAGGAGTTGTGTGTGCGTATGTGTGTCTGTTGTAGAGGCTCTTTGTGTGTATCGGAGTGGCTCTGTGTATCTGTCAGAGGGGCTGGGTGTGAGTGTGTGCCGAAGGGGCATTGTGTGAGTGTGTGTCAGGAGGGCTGTTGGTGAGTGTGTGTCGAAGGGGCCGTATGTGATTGCGTGTTGAAGGGGTTGTGTGTGAGTGTGTGTCGTACAGTCTGTGTGTGAGTGTGTATCGGATGGTCTATGTTTGAGTGTGTGTCGGAGGGTCTGTGTGTGAGTGTGTTTCAGAGGATCTGTGTGTAAGTGTGTTTCAGAGAGTCTCTGCGTGACTGTGTGTTTAAGGGTCTGTGTGTAAGTGTGTGTCGAAGGGTTTGTGTGTGAATGTGTGTCAGATGGTCTGTGTGTAAGTGTGTGTCAGAGGGGCTATGTGTCAGTGTGTTTCAGAGGGGCTGTGTGTGAGTGTTTGCCAGAGGGGCTGTGTGTGCGTGTGTGTCGGAGGGGCTCTGTGTAAGTGTGCATTTGAGGGGCTGTGTGTGAGTGTGTGTCGAAGGGGTTGTATGTGCGTGTGCCGCAGAGGCTGTGTGTGTGTGTGTGTGTGTGTGTGTGTGTGTGTGTGTGTGTGTGTGTGTGTGTGTGTGTGTGTGTGTGTGTGTGTGTGTGTGTGTGTGTGTGTGTGTGTGTGTGTGTGTCAGAGGGGCTGTGTGCGTGTATTGGACAGGCTGTGTGTGAGCGTGTGTCGGAGGGGCCGGGTCTGTGTGCGTGTCAGAGTCATCATGTGTGTGTGTCGGAGGTGCTATGTTTGAGTGTGTGTTTGAGGGGATGTTTGTCTCTGTGTGTGTCTGTAATGAAGGGGTTGTGTGTGTGTGTGAGCGTGTGTAGGAGGTGCTGTGTGACAGTGTGTGTTGGAGCAGCTCTGTGTGAGTGTCTGTCAGAGGGGCTGTGTGTGTGTTTGTGTCAGAGGGGTTGTGTGTGAGTGTGTGTCGGAGTAGCTGTGTGTGTATGTGTTTCAGAGGGGCTGTTTGTGATTGTGTGTTGGGAGTTGTGTGTGAGCGCGTGTCAGAGGGGCTGTGTGTGTGTGTGTGTCGGTGTGTCTTTCTCTGAGTGTGTATCGGATGGGCTGTGTGTGATTGTGTGTCAGAGGGCCTTTTTGTGGGTGTGTGTCGGAGGGGCGATGTGTGAGTGTGTTTCGGAGGGGCTGTGTGAGAATCTGTTTCAGAGGGGCCGTATGTCAGTTTGCATCGCAATGGCTGTGTGAGTGCATGTCAGTGTGGCTGTGTATGAGTGTGTGTCAGAGGGGCTGTGTTTGAGTTTGTTTCGGAGGGGCTGTGTGTGAGTGTGTGTCAGAAGGGCTCTCTGCGAGAGTGTTTAAGAGCAGCTGTGTGAGGGTCTGTGTCTGAGGGGCACTTTATGAGTGTGTGTCGGAAGGGCTGTGTGTGTGTGTGTGTGTGTGTGTGTGTGTGTGTGTGTGTGTGTGTGTGTGTGTGTGTGTGTGTGTGTGTGTGTGTGTGTGTGTGTGTGTGTGTGTGTGTGTGTGTGTGTGTGTGTGTGTCGGAGGTGCTGTGTGTGAGTCTGTGTCAGAGGGGCTGTGTGTGAGTGTATGTCGGAAGGGCTGTGTGTCAATGTGTGTCAGAGGGGCTCTGTGTGTGTGTGTGTGTGTGTGTGTTGGAGGGGCTCTGGGTTAATATGTATTGGAGGGTCTGTGTCTGTCTATGTGTTGGAGGGGCGGTGCTTTGTTTCAGACTGGCAGTGAGTGACTATATGTTGGAGGGGCTGTCTGTGACTATTTGTTGGCTTGACTGTGTGTTGGAGATTCTGTGTGTGAGTATGTATAGGAAGGACTGTGTGTGTGTGTGTATGCCAGAGGGGCTGTGTTTATGTGTGTATCAGAGGGGCTCTGTATGTGTGTATGTGTTGGAGAGGCTCTGTGTGACTATGTATTGGAGGTTCTGTGTCTGTCTATGTGTTGGAGGGGCGGTGTTTGTTTTTCAGATGGGCAGTGATTGACTATATGTTAGAGGGGCTGTCTGTGACTATTTGTTGGCTTGACTGTGTGTTGGAAATTCTGTGTGTGAGCATGTGTTGGAGGGAATGTGTGTGAGTATTTGTCGGTGGGGGTCTGTGTGAGAGTGTGTCAGAGCGGCTGTGTGAGAGTCTGGGTCTTAGGGGCTGTGTATGAGTGTCTGTCCACAATGGTGTGTGACAGTGTATGTTGGCGGGGCTGTGTGAGAGTGTTTGTTTGATTGGCTGTGCATGAGTGTGTTTTGGAAGGGCTGTGTGAGAGTCTGTTTCAGAAAGTCCGTATGTGAGTTTGCATTGGAGTGGTTATGAAAGTGTGTGTCGGAGGGGCTGTGTATGAGTTTGTGTCAGAGGGGCTGTGTGAGTGTGTCGGAGGGGCCGTGTGTGAGCGTGTGTCAGAGGGGATGTGTGTGAGTGTGTGTTTGAGGGGCTGTGTGTTTGTGGTTTTTTGAGGGGATGTGTGTCTGTGTGTGTGTGTGTGTGTGTGTGTGTATTTGTTGAAGATGCTGTGTGTGTACGTGCTGGAGGGATGTGTGTGACAATTTGTTGGAGGGACTGTGTGTGGGTTTGTCATGGAGATTCTGTGTGTTAGCATCTGTTGGAGGGACTGTGTTTGAGCGTCTGTAGGAGTGAGTGTGGGTGAGTTTTTGTTGCAGGGGCTCTGTGTGAGAGTTTGTCAGAGGGGCTGTGTGTGAGTGTGTGTCGTATGGTCTGTGTGCGTGTGTGTGTTGGAGGGGTTGTGTGTGAGTGTGTGTTGGAGGTTCTGTGTGTGAGTGTGTGTCGTATGGTCTGTGTGCGATTGTGTGTCAGAGGGTCTGTGTGCGAGTATGTGTTGGAGGGTCTGTGTGTGATTGTGTGTTGTATGGTCTGTGTGCGAGTGTGTGTTGGAGGGTCTGTGTGTGAGTGTCAGAGGGTCCTTCTGTGAGTGTGTTCAGAGGTTCTCTGTGTGACAGTGTGTTTGAGTGGCTGTGTGTGAGTGTGCGTCGAAGAGGTTGTTTGTGAGTGTGTGTCGAAGGATTTGTGTGTGAGTGTGTGTCGGATGGTCTGTTTCTAAGTGTGTGTCAGAGTAGCTGTGGGTCAGTTTGTTTCGGAGTGGCTGTGTGTAAGTGTGTGTCAGAGGGGCTGTGTAAGTATGTGTTGGAGGGGCTGTGTGAGTGTGTGTAGGAGGGACTGTGTGTGAGTGTGTGTCAGAGTGGCTCTGTGTATGTATGTGTTGGAGAGGCTCTGTGTGACTATGTATTGGAGGGTCTGTGTCTGTCTATGTGTTGGAGGGTCGGTGTTTGTTTTTCAGAGGGGCTGTGAGTGACTATGCTTTGGAGGGGTTGTCGGTGACTATCTGTTGGCTTGAAAGTTTGTTGGAGATTCTGTGTGTGACCATGTGTAGGAGGGACTGTGTGTGACTGTTTGTCAGAGTTGCTGTGTTAGCGTTTGTCAGAGGTGCTGTGTGTGAGTGTGTGTTGTCTGGTCTGTGTGCGAGTGTGTGTCATAGGGGCTGTGTGTGAGCATGTGTCAGAGTGTCTGTGCGTGCGTGTGTGTGTCTGTCAGAGGGGCTTTGTGAGTGTGTTGAGTGGGCTGTGTATGAGTGTGTGTCGGAGGGTCTGTGTGTGAATGTGTGTTGGAGGGTCTGTGTGTGTGTGTGTCGTATGGTCTGTGTGCAAGTGTGTGTCGGAGTGTCTGTGTGTGAGTGTGTGTCATATGGTCTGTGTGTGAGTGTGTGTCGGAGTGTCTGTGTGTGAGTGTGTGTCGGAGGGTCTGTGTGTGAGTGTGTGTTGGAGGTACTCTGTGTGACTGTGTGTTTGAGTGGCTGTGTGTGTGTGTGTTGAAGGGTTTGTTGTGAGTGTGTGTTGATGGGTTTGTGTGTGAGTGTGTGTCGGATGGTCTAAGAGTGTTTCAGAGCGGCTGTGGGTCAGTGTGTTTCGGAGTGGCTGTGTGATTGTGATTGTCAGAGGGCCTCTGTGTATGTATGTGTTGGAAAGACTCTGTATGGAGTGTCTGTGTCTGTCTATGTGTTGGAGGGGCGGTGTTTGTTTTTCAGAGGGGTTGTGAGTGACTATGTTTTGGAGGGGCTGTCTGTGACTATCTGTTGGCTTGACTGTGTGTTGGAGATTCTGTGTGTGAGCATGTGTAGGAGGGACTGTGTGTGAGTGTTTGTCAGAGGGGCTGTTTGTGTGTGTGTGTGTGTTGGAGGGGCTGTGTGCATGTGAGTGTTGGAGAGGCACTGTGTGACAATGTATTTGAGGGTCTGTGTCTGTCTATGTGTTGGAGGGGCGGTGTTTGTTTTTCAGAGGGTCTGTGAGTGACTATATATTGAAGAGGCTGTCTATGACTATCTGTGTGTGAGTGTGTGTCAGATGGGCTGTGTGTGAGTTTGTGTCAGAGGGACTGTGTGTGAGTGTGTTTTGGAGGGTCTGTGTGAGTGTGTCGGAGCGGCAATGTGTGAGCGTGTGTCAGAGGGGATGTGTGTGAGTGTGTGTTTGAGGGGCTGTGTGTTTGTGTTTTTTTGAGAGGATGTGTGTGTGTGTGTGTGTATTTGTTGAAGATGCTGTGTGTGTATGTGCTGGAGGGATGTGTGTGACAATTTGTCGGAGGGACTGTGTGTGGGTTTGTCATGGAGATTCTGTGTGTTAGCATCTGTTGGAGGGAATATGTTTGAGCGTCTGTAGGAGTGAGTGTCGGTGAGTTTTTGTTGCAGGGGCTCTGTGTGAGACTGTGTCAGAGGGGCTGTGTGTGTGTTTGTGTCGGACGGGCTTGTGTGCGTGTATCGGACAGGCTGTGCGTGAGAGTGTGTCAAAGGCGTTTTGTGTGAGTGTGCGGGAGGGGCTATGTTTGAGTGTGTGTTTGAAGGGATGTGAGTGTCTGTGTGTGTCTGTATTTAAGGGGTTGTGTGTGTGAGTGAGCATGTGTAGGAGGTGCTGTGTGTTAGTGTGTGTCAGAGCGGCTCTGTGTTAGTATATGTCAGAGGGGATGTGTGTGTGTTTGTGTCAGAGGTGCTGTTAGTTAGTGTGTGCTGGAGTGGCTGTGTCTGTATGTGTATCGGAGGGGCTGTTAGTGAATGTGTGACGGGGCTCTGTGTGAGCGTGTGTCGGATGTGCTGTGTGTGAAAGTGTGTCGTTGTGTCTGTCTCTGAGTGTGTGTCAGAGGGGCTGTGTGTGTATGTGTCAGAAGGTCTTTTTGTGGGTGTGTGTCGGAGGGCCTGTGCGTGAGTTTCTTTCTGAGGGGCTGTGTGAGAATCTGTTTCAGAGGGGCCATATGTCAGTTTGCTTCGGAGTGGCTGTATGAGTGCGTGTCGGTGGGGCTGTGTTTGAGTGTGTGTCAGAGGGTCTGTGTGTGAGTGTGTGTCAGAGGGGCTGTGTTTATGTGTGTATCAGACGGGCTCTGTGTGTGTATGTGTGTGTTGGAGAGGCTCTGCGAGACTATGTATTGGAGCTTTCGTGTCTGTCTATGTGTTGGAGGGCCAGTGTTTGTTTTTCAGAGGGGCTGTGAGTGACTATTTGTTGGCTTGACTGTGTGTTGGAGATTCTGTGTGTGAGCATGTGTAGGAGGGACTGTGTGTGAGTGTTTGTCAGAGGGGCTCTGTGTGAGAGTGTGTCAGAGCATCTGTGTGAGGGTCTGTGTCTGAGGGTCTATGTATGAGTTTGTGTCCAAGCAGCTGTGTCAGAGTGTATGTCGGAGAGGCTGTGAATGAGCTTGTGTCGGAGGAGCTGTGTGAGAGTGTGTTTCAGAGGGTCTGTGTGAGAGTCTGTTTTGGAGGGTCCGTATGTGAGTTTGCGTTGGAGTGGCTGTGTGAGTGTGTGTTGGAGGGCCTGTGTGAGTGTGTTTCATAGGGGCTATCTGAGAGTCTGTTTTGGAGGGGCTGTGGATGATTGTTTGTCGGAGGAGCTGTTAATGTGTGTGAGTTGGAGGGGCTGTGTGTGTCTGTGTCGGTGGGGCTGTGTGTGAGTATGTGTCGGCAGGGCTTTGTGTTTGTGTGTGTTAGAGCGGCTGTGTGTGAGTGCATTTTGGAGGGGCTGTGTGTGTGTGTGTGTTCAAGGGGTTGTCTGTGAACGTGTGTCGGATGGGCAGTGTGTGTTAGCCTTTGTCAGGGTTGTTGTGTGTGAGTGTGTGTTGGAGGGGCTGTGTGTGAGTGTCTGTCGGAGGGGCTGTGCGTGCATGTATGTGTCTGTCAGAGGGGCTGTTTGTCTGTGTCGGAAGGGCTGTAGGTGAGTGTGTGTCGGGGGGTCTGTCTGTGAGTGTGTGTCAGAGGGGCTCCATGTGAGAGTGTGTTGGAGTGGCTGTGTGTGTTAGCGTTTGTCAGAGGGGCTGTGTGTGAGTGTGTGTCGGAGGTGCTGTGTGTGAGCCTGTGGCTGTGCATGCGTGTGTGTATCTGTCGGAGGGGCTCTGTGAGTGTGTGTCGGAGGGGCCATGTGTGAGTGTGTGTTGGAGGGGTTGTGTGTGAGTGTGTGTCGAAGGGGCTGTTTGTGAGCGTTTGTCGGAGGAGCTGTATTTCATTTTGTGTCAGAGGGGCTGTGTGTGAGTGTGTGTTTGAGGGCCTGTGTGTAAGCGTGTGTCATAGGAGCTGTGTTTAAGTTTGTATCAGATGGGCTGTGTCTTATTGTGTTTCAGAGGGTCTGTGTGTGAATGTTTGTCGGAGGAGCGGTGTGCGAGAAGGTGTCGGAGGGGCTGTGTGTGTTAGCATTTGTAGGAGTGGCTGTGTGTGAGCGTCTTTCACAGGAGTTGTGTGTGCGTATGTGTGTCTGTTGTAGAGGCTCTTTGTGTGTATCGGAGTGGCTCTGTGTATCTGTCAGAGGGGCTGGGTGTGAGTGTGTGCCGAAGGGGCATTGTGTGAGTGTGTGTCAGGAGGGCTGTTGGTGAGTGTGTGTCGAAGGGGCCGTATGTGATTGCGTGTTGAAGGGGTTGTGTGTGAGTGTGTGTCGTACAGTCTGTGTGTGAGTGTGTATCGGATGGTCTATGTTTGAGTGTGTGTCGGAGGGTCTGTGTGTGAGTGTGTTTCAGAGGATCTGTGTGTAAGTGTGTTTCAGAGAGTCTCTGCGTGACTGTGTGTTTAAGGGTCTGTGTGTAAGTGTGTGTCGAAGGGTTTGTGTGTGAATGTGTGTCAGATGGTCTGTGTGTAAGTGTGTGTCAGAGGGGCTATGTGTCAGTGTGTTTCAGAGGGGCTGTGTGTGAGTGTTTGCCAGAGGGGCTGTGTGTGCGTGTGTGTCGGAGGGGCTCTGTGTAAGTGTGCATTTGAGGGGCTGTGTGTGAGTGTGTGTCGAAGGGGTTGTATGTGCGTGTGCCGCAGAGGCTGTGTGTGTGTGTGTGTGTGTGTGTGTGTGTGTGTGTGTGTGTGTGTGTGTGTGTGTGTGTGTGTGTGTGTGTGTGTGTGTGTGTGTGTGTGTGTGTGTGTGTGTGTGTGTGTGTGTGTGTGTCAGAGGGGCTGTGTGCGTGTATTGGACAGGCTGTGTGTGAGCGTGTGTCGGAGGGGCCGGGTCTGTGTGCGTGTCAGAGTCATCATGTGTGTGTGTCGGAGGTGCTATGTTTGAGTGTGTGTTTGAGGGGATGTTTGTCTCTGTGTGTGTCTGTAATGAAGGGGTTGTGTGTGTGTGTGAGCGTGTGTAGGAGGTGCTGTGTGACAGTGTGTGTTGGAGCAGCTCTGTGTGAGTGTCTGTCAGAGGGGCTGTGTGTGTGTTTGTGTCAGAGGGGTTGTGTGTGAGTGTGTGTCGGAGTAGCTGTGTGTGTATGTGTTTCAGAGGGGCTGTTTGTGATTGTGTGTTGGGAGTTGTGTGTGAGCGCGTGTCAGAGGGGCTGTGTGTGTGTGTGTGTCGGTGTGTCTTTCTCTGAGTGTGTATCGGATGGGCTGTGTGTGATTGTGTGTCAGAGGGCCTTTTTGTGGGTGTGTGTCGGAGGGGCGATGTGTGAGTGTGTTTCGGAGGGGCTGTGTGAGAATCTGTTTCAGAGGGGCCGTATGTCAGTTTGCATCGCAATGGCTGTGTGAGTGCATGTCAGTGTGGCTGTGTATGAGTGTGTGTCAGAGGGGCTGTGTTTGAGTTTGTTTCGGAGGGGCTGTGTGTGAGTGTGTGTCAGAAGGGCTCTCTGCGAGAGTGTTTAAGAGCAGCTGTGTGAGGGTCTGTGTCTGAGGGGCACTTTATGAGTGTGTGTCGGAAGGGCTGTGTGTGTGTGTGTGTGTGTGTGTGTGTGTGTGTGTGTGTGTGTGTGTGTGTGTGTGTGTGTGTGTGTGTGTGTGTGTGTGTGTGTGTGTGTGTGTGTGTGTGTGTGTGTGTGTGTCGGAGGTGCTGTGTGTGAGTCTGTGTCAGAGGGGCTGTGTGTGAGTGTATGTCGGAAGGGCTGTGTGTCAATGTGTGTCAGAGGGGCTCTGTGTGTGTGTGTGTGTGTGTGTGTTGGAGGGGCTCTGGGTTAATATGTATTGGAGGGTCTGTGTCTGTCTATGTGTTGGAGGGGCGGTGCTTTGTTTCAGACTGGCAGTGAGTGACTATATGTTGGAGGGGCTGTCTGTGACTATTTGTTGGCTTGACTGTGTGTTGGAGATTCTGTGTGTGAGTATGTATAGGAAGGACTGTGTGTGTGTGTGTATGCCAGAGGGGCTGTGTTTATGTGTGTATCAGAGGGGCTCTGTATGTGTGTATGTGTTGGAGAGGCTCTGTGTGACTATGTATTGGAGGTTCTGTGTCTGTCTATGTGTTGGAGGGGCGGTGTTTGTTTTTCAGATGGGCAGTGATTGACTATATGTTAGAGGGGCTGTCTGTGACTATTTGTTGGCTTGACTGTGTGTTGGAAATTCTGTGTGTGAGCATGTGTTGGAGGGAATGTGTGTGAGTATTTGTCGGTGGGGGTCTGTGTGAGAGTGTGTCAGAGCGGCTGTGTGAGAGTCTGGGTCTTAGGGGCTGTGTATGAGTGTCTGTCCACAATGGTGTGTGACAGTGTATGTTGGCGGGGCTGTGTGAGAGTGTTTGTTTGATTGGCTGTGCATGAGTGTGTTTTGGAAGGGCTGTGTGAGAGTCTGTTTCAGAAAGTCCGTATGTGAGTTTGCATTGGAGTGGTTATGAAAGTGTGTGTCGGAGGGGCTGTGTATGAGTTTGTGTCAGAGGGGCTGTGTGAGGGTGTGTCGGAAGTGGTGTGTATGAGTGTGTGTTGGAAGGGCTGTGTGAGTGTGTTTGAGAGGCGTTGTGTGAGAGTCTGTGTCAGAGGAGCTCTGTATGAATGTTTGCTGGAGGAGCTGTTTGTGTGTGTGTGTCGGAGGGGCTGTGTGTGTGTGTGTGTGTGTCAGAGGGGCTATGTGTGAGTATGTTGGCATGGCTTTGTGTTTGTGTGTGTCGGAGCAGATGTGGGTGAGTGTGACTTGGAGGGCCTGTGTGTGACTGTGTGTTGAAAGGGTTGTGTGTGAGCGTGTGTTGAAGGGGTTGTGTATGAGGGTGTGTTGGAGGGGCTGTGTGAGTTAGCGTTTGTCAGAGGTGCTGTGTGTGAGTGTGTGTTGGAGGGGCTGTGTATGTGTTTGTGTCAGAGGGCCTGTGCATGCATGTCTGTGTCTGTCGGAGGGGCTGTGTGTGTGTGTCAGATGGGTTGTGCGTGAGTGTGTGTCGAGGGGACTGTCTGTGAGTGTGTGCCAGAGGGGCTCTGTGTGAGAGTGTGTCGGAATGGCTGTGTGTGTTAGCGTTTGTTGGAGGGGCTGTGTGTGTTTGCGCGTATCTGTTGGAGGAGCTGTGTGTGTGTTATGGATGGTCTGTGTGTGATTGTGTATTGGAGAAGCTGTTTGTGAGTGTGTGTTGGAGGGGCCATGTGTCCGTGTGCTTCAGAAGGTCTGTTTCTGAGTGTGTGTCAGAGGGGCCATGTGTGAGTGTGTGTTGAAGGAGTTGTGTGTGAGAGTGTGTCGGAGGGATGTATGTGACTTTTTGTCAGAGGAGCTGTGTGTAAGTGTGTATTGGAGGGGCTGTGTGTGAGTGTGTTTTTGAGGGCCTGTGTGTGAGCATGTGTCGGAGGGGCTGTGTGTGAGTGTGTTGTAGGGGCTGTGTGTAAGTGTGTATCAGAGGGGCTGTGTGTCATTGTGTTTCAGAGGGTCTGTGTGTGAGTGTGTGTCAGGGGGGCGGTGTGTGAGAGTTTGTCGGATGGGCTGTGTGTATTAGCATTTGTACGAGGGGCTGTGTGTGAGCGTGCTTCGTGCATGCTTATGTGCGCCTGTCGAAGAAGCTGTTTGTGCATGTCGGAGGGTCTCTGTGCATGTATCAGAGGGGCTGTGTGTGAATGAGTGTCGGAGGGGCTGTTTGTGATTGTGTGTCGGAGGGGCCTTGTGTGAGTGTCTGTCGGAGGGTCTGTGTGTGAGTGTGTGTCAGAAGATCTGTGTTTAAGTGAGTGTCAGAGGTGCTCTGTGTGAGTGTGTGTTTGAGAGGCTGTGTGTCGAAGGGTTTATGTGTGAATGTGTGTCGAAGGGTTTGTGTGTGAGTGTGTGTCGGTCAGTCTGTGTGTAAGTGTGTGTCAGAAGGGCTGTGTGTCAGTGTGTTTCGGTGTGGCTGAGTGAGTGTGTCAGAGGGGCTGTGTGTGAGTGTGTGTCAGAGGGGCTGTGTGCGATTGTGCATTGGAGAGGCTCTGAGTGACGATGCATTGGAGGGTCTGTGTCTGTCTATGTGTTGGTGAGGTGTTTTCTTTTTCACAGTGCCTGTGAGTGACTATATGTTGGAGGGGCTGTCTGTGACTATTTGTGGGCTTGACTGTGTGTTGGAGTTCTGTGTGTGAGCATGTGTAGCAGGGACTGTGTGTGCTGTGTGTCGGTGGGGGTCTGTGTGAGATTGTGTCAGAGCAGCTGTGTGAGAGTCTGTGTCTTAGGGGCTGTGTATGAGTGAGTGTCCGCAGTGCGGTGTGAGAGTGTATGTTGGAGGGGCTGTGAGTGAGTTTGTGTCAGAGGAGCTGTGTGAGAATGTGTTTTGGAGGGGTTATGTGAGATTCTGTGTCAGAGGAGCTGTGTATGAATATTTGTAGGAGGAGCTGTTTGTGTGTGTGTTGGAGGGGCTGTGTGTGTGTGTGTCAGAGGGGCTGTGTGTGAGTATGTCGGCAGGGCTTTGTGCGTGTGTGTGTTGGAGCGGCTGTGTGTGAGTGTGTTTTGGAGGAGCTGTGTGTGAGTGTGTGTTGAAGGGGTTGTGTGTGTTGAAGGGGTTGTGTGTGAGCATGTGTCAGAGGGGCTGTGTGAGTTATCATTTGTCAGAGGTGCTGTGTGTGAGTGTGTGTTGGAGGGGCTGTGTGTGAGTCTGTGTCGGAGAGGCTGTGCATGCATGTATGTGTCTGTTGGAGGGGCTGTGTGTGTGTCAGATGGGCTGTGGGTGAGTGTGTGTCGAGGGGACTGTCTGTGAGTGTGTGTCAGAGGGGCTCTGTGTGAGAGTGTGTCCAAGTGGCTGTGTGGGTTAGCTTTTGTCGGAGGGGCTGTGTGTGAGTGTGTGTCGGAGGTGTTGTGTGTGAGCGTGTGTCTGAAGGGCTGTGCGTGTGTGTGCGTATCTGTCGGATGGACTCTGTGTGTTATGGAGGGGCTGTGTGTGATTGTGTATTTGAGGGACTGTTTGTGAGTGTGTGTCAAAGGGGCCATGTGTGAGTGTGCTTTGGATGGTCTGTTTCTGAGTGTGTGTCAAAGGGGCCATGTGTGAGTGTGTATCGAAGGAATTGTGTGTGAGTGTGTGTCGGAGGGATGTATGTGACTTTTTGTCGGAGGAGCTGCGTGTAAGTGTGTATCGGAGGGGCTGTGTGTGAGTTTGTGTCGGAAGGGCTGTGCGTGTGTGTGTGTGTGTGTGTGTGTGTCAGAGGGGCTGTGTGTGAGTGTATATCGGAGGGGCTGTATGTCATTGTGTTTCCGAGGGGCTGTGCGTGAGTGTGTGTCAGAAGTGCTGTGTGTGAGCGTGTGTCTGACGGGCTGTGCTTGTGTGTGCGTATCTGTCAGAGGATCTCTGTGTGTTTTATGAAGGGGCTGTGTGTGATTGTGTATTGGAGGGGCTGTTTGTGAGTGTGTGTCAGAGGGGCCATGTGTGAGTGTGTGTCGATGGAGTTGTGTGTGTGTGTCAGAGGGATGGATGTGACTTTGTGTCGGAGGAGTTATGTGTAAGTGTGTATCGGAGGGTTTGTGTGTGAGTGAGTTTGAGGGTCTGTGTGTGGGCATGTGTCAGAGGGGCTGTGTGTGAATGTGTAATAGGGGCTGTGTGTCAGTGTGTATCGGAGCGGCTGTGTGTCATTGTGTTTCGGAGGGTCTGTGTGTGAGTGTGTGTCAGAGGGGCGGTGTGTGAGAGTTTGTTGGATGGTCTGTGTGTGTTAGCGTTTGTAGGAGGGGCTGTGTGTGAGCGTGCTTTGGAGGAGCTGTGCGTGCTTACGTGTGTCTGTCGAAGAGGCTGTTTGTGTGTGTCGGAGGGTCTCTGTGCATGTGTCGGAGGGGCTGTATGTGAATGTGTGTCAGAGGGGCTGTCTGTGAGTGTGTGTCGGAGGGGCCTTGTATGAGTGCTTGTCGGAAGGGCTGTGTGTGAGGGTGTGTCGGAGTGGATGTGTGTGAGTGTGTGTTGGAGGGTCTGTGTGTGAGTGTGTGTCAGAAGATCTGCGTGTAAGTGTGTGCCAGAGGTGCTCTGTGTGAGTGTGTGTTTGAGTGGCTGTGTGTGAGTGTGTGTCGAAGGGTTTATTGTGTGAGTGTGTGTCGAAGGGTTTGTGTGTGAGTGTGTGTCGGTCAGTCTGTGTGTCAGTGAGTGTCAGAGGGGCTGTGTGTCAGTGTGTTTCAGAGTGGCTGAATGAGTGTGTGTCGAGGGGACTGCCTGTAAGTGTATGTTGGAGGTGCTGTGTGTGAGCGTGTGTCTGAGGGGCTGTGCATGTGTGTGTGTATCTGTCGGAGGAGTTCTGTGTGTGTTATGGAGGGGCTGTGTGTGATTGTGTATTTGAGGGACTGTTTGTGAGTGTGTGTCGGAGGGGCCATGTGTGAGTGTGCTTCGGAAGGTCTGTTTCTGAGTGTGTGTCAGAGGGGGCATGTGTGAGTGTGTGTCGAAGGAGTTGTGTGTGTGTGTCGGAGGGATGTATGTGACTTTTTGTCGGAGGAGCTGTGTTTAAGTGTGTATCGGAGGGGCTGTGTGTGAGTATGTGTTTGAGGGCCTGTGTGTGAGCATGTGTTAGAGGGTCTCTGTGTGAGTGTGTTGTAGGGGCTGCGTGTAAGTGTGTATTGGAGGGGCTGTGTGTCAATGTGTTTCAGAGGGGCTGTGTGTGAGTGTGTGTCAGAGTGGCGATGTGTGAGAGTGTGTTGGATGAGCTGTGTGTGTTCAGGTTTTTACGAGGGGCTGTGTGTGATTGTGCTTCAGAGGACCTATGCGTACTTATGTGTGTCTGTCGAAGAGGCTGTTTGTGTGTGTTGGAGGGTCTCTGTGCATGTGTCGGAAGGGCTGTGTGTGAATGTGTGTCGGAGCGGCTGTTTGTGAATGTGTGTCGGAGGGGCCTTGTGTGAGTGTGTGTTGAAGGGGTTGTGTGTGCGTGTGTGTCGTATGGTTTGTGTGCTATTGTGTGTCGGAGGGTCTGTGTGTCAGTGTTTATCAGCGGATCTGTGTGCAATTGTGTGTCAGAGGGGCTCTATGTGAGTGTCTGTTGGAGGCTCTGTGTGTGAGTGTGTGTCGGCGTGGCTGTGTGTGAGTGTGTTTTGGAGGGTCTGTGTGTGAGTGTCTGTCAGAAGATTTGTGTGTAAGTGTGTATCAGAAGTGCTCTGTGTGAGTGTGTGTTTGAGTGGCTGTGTGTGAGTGTGTGTTCGAAGGGTTTGTGTGTGAGTGTGTGTCGGTCAGTATGTGTGTAAATGTGTGTCAGAGGGGCTGTGTGTCAGTGTTTTTCGGAGTGGCTGTGTGAATGTATGTCAGAGGGGTTGTGTGCGAGTGTGCATTGGAGAGGCTCTGAGTGACGATGTGTTGGAGGGTCTGTCACTGTCTATGCGTTGATGGGATGTTTTTTCTTTCACGGGGCTGTGAGTGACTATATGTTGGAGGGGCTTTCTGTGACTATTTGTTGGCTTGACTGTGTGTTGGAGATTCTGTGTGCGAGTATGTATAGGAAGGAATGTGTTTGAGTGTATGTTGCAAGGGCTGTGTGTCAATGTGGGTCAGAGGGGCTCTGTGTGTGTGTGCATTGGAGAGGCTCTGTGTGACTATGTATTGGAGGGTCTGTGTCTGTCTATGTCTTGTAGGGGTGGTGTTTGTTTTTCAGAGTGGCTGTGAGTGACTATATGTTGGAGGGCTGTCTGTGACTATTTGTGGGCTTGACTGTGTGTTGGAGATTCTGTGTGTGAGCATGTGTAGCAGGGAGTGTGTGTGGTGTGTGTCGGTGGGGGTCTGTGTGAGAGTGTGTCAGACCGGCTGTGTGAGAGTCTGTGTCTTAGGGTCTGTGTATGTGTGTGTGTCCGCAGTGCTGTGTGAGAGTGTATGTTGGAGGGGCTGTGAGTGAGTTTGTGTCGGAGGAGCTGTGTGAGAGTGTGTTTTGGAGGGGCTGTGTTAGAGTGTGTGTTTGATTGGCTGTGTGTGAGTGTGTTTTGGAAGGGCTGTGTGAGAGTCTGTTTCGGAGGGTCCGTATGTGAGTTTGCATTGGAGTGGTTGTGAAAGTGTGTGTCGCAGGGGCTGTGTATAAGTGTGTGTTAGAGGGGCTGTGTGAGGGTGTGTCAGAGGGGCTGTGTATGAGTGTGTGTTGGAAGCGCTGTGTGAGTGTGTTTCGGAGGGGTTGTGTTCAGAGACTGTGTCAGTGGAGCTGTGTTTGAATGTTTGTAGGAGGAGCTGTTTGTGTGTGTGTTGGAGGGGCTGTGTGTGTGTGTGTGTTTTGGAGCGGCTGTGTGTGAATGTGTGTTGAAGGGGTTGTGTGTGAGTGTGTGTTGAAGGGGTTGTATGTGAGCGTGTGTCAGAGGGGCTGTGTGAGTTAGCGTTTGTCAGAGGTGCTGTGTGTGAGTGTGTGTTGGAGGGGCTGTGTGTGAGTGTGTGTTGAAGGGGTTGTGTGTTAGCGTGTGTCAGAGGGGCTGTGCGAGTTAGCATTTGTCAGAGGTGCTGTGTGTGAGTGTGTGTTGGAGGGGCTGTGTGTGAGTCTGTGTTGGAGGGGCTGTGTGTGCATGTATGTGTCTGTTGGAGGGGCTGTGTGTGTGTCAGGAGGGCTGTGCGTGAGTGTGTGTCAAGGGGACTGTCTGTGAGTGTGTGTCAGAGTGGCTCTGTGTGAGAGTGTGTTTGAGTGGCTGTGTGTGTTAGCGTTTGTCGGAGGGGCTGTGTGTCGGAGGTGCTGTGTGTGACCGTGTGTCTGAGGGGCTGTGTGTGTGTGTGTGCATATCTGTCGGAGGAGTTCTGTGTCTGGTATGGAGGGGCTGTGTGTGATTGTGTATTGGAGGGGCTGTTTGTGAGTGTGTGTCAGAGGGGCCATGTCTGAGTATGCTTCGGAATGTCTGTTTCTGAGTGTGTCTCTGAGGGGCCATATGTGAGTGTGTGTCGATGGAGTTGTGTGTGAGTGTGTGTCGGAGGGATGTATGTGACTTTATGTCAGAGGAGCTGTGTGTAAGTGTGTATAGGAGGGGTTGTGTGTAAGTGTGTGTCGGAAGAGCTGTGTGTGTGTGTGTGTCGGAGGGGCAATGTGTGAGTGTGTATCAGAGGGGCTGTGTGTCATTGAGTTTCGGAGGGGCTGCGTGTGTGTGTGTGCATCAGAGGGGCGGTGTGTGAGAGTGTGTCGGATGGGCTGCGTGTGTTAGATTTTGTACGAGGGTCTTTGTGTGAGCGTGCATCGGAGGACTTGTGTGTGCTTATGTGTGTCTGTTGAAGAGGCTGTTTGTGTGTGTCAGAGGGGCTCTGTGCATGTGTCAGAGGGGCTTTGTGTGAATGTGTGCTGGAGGGGCTGTTTGTGAGTGTTTGTTGGAGGGGCCTTGTATGAGTGTGTTTCGGAAGGGCTGTGTGTGAGTCTGTGTCAGAGGGGTCGTGTGTGATTGTATGTCGAAGGGGTTGTGTATGAGTTTGTGACATCTGGTCTGTGTGCGAGTGTGTGTTGGAGGGTCTGCGTGTCAGTGTGTGTCAGAGGATCTGTGTGTAATTCTGTGTCAGAGGGGCTCTGTGTGAGTGTGTGTTTGAGGGGTGGTATGTGAGTGTGTGTCGGAGGGTCTGTGTGTGAGTATGTGTCAGAGGGGCTGTTTGTGACTGTGTGTTGGAGGGGCCTTGTGTGAGTCTGTGGCAGAAGGGCTATGTGTGAGTCTGTGTCGGAGGGGCCGTGTGTGAGTGTGTGTCATATGGTCTGTGTGCGTATGTGTGTCGGAGTGGCTGTGTGTGAGTGTGTGTCAGAAGATCTGTGTGTAAGTGTGTGTCAGAGGTGCTCTGTGTGAGTGTGTGTTTGAGTGACTGTGTGTGAGTGTGTGTTGAAGGGTTTGTGTGTGAGTGTGTGTCAAAGGGTTTGTGTGTGAGTGTATGTCGGTCATTGTGTGTTTAAGTGTGTGTCAGAGGGGCTGTGTGTCAGTGTGTTTCGAAGTGGATGAGTGCGTGTGTGTCAGAGGGGCTTTGTGTGAGTGTGTGTCAGAGGGACTGTGTGCGAGTGTGCATTTGAGAGGCTCTGTGTGATGATGTGACACAGGGTCTGTGTCTGTCTATGTGTTGGTGCGGTGGGTTTTTTTCACAGGGGCTGTGAGTTACTATATGTTGGAGGGGCTGTCTGTGACTATTTGTTGGCTTGACTGTGCGTTGGAGATTCTGTGTGTGAACATGTATAGGAGGGACATGTATATGTGTGTGAGCGTGTGTCTGTGGGGGTCTGTGTGAGAGTGTGTCAGACCGGCTTTGTGAGAGTCTGTGTCTTAGGGGCTGTGTATGAGTGTGTGTCTGCAGTGCTGTGTGAGAGTTTATGTTGGAGGGGCTGTGAGTGATTTTGTGTCAGAAGAGCTGTGTGAGAGTGTGTTTTGGAGAGGCTGTGTTAGAGTGTGTATTTGATTGGCTGTGTGTGAGTGTGTTTTGGAAGGGCTGTGTGAGAGTCTGTTTCGGAGAGTCCGTATGTGAGTTTATGTTGGAGTGGTTGTGAAAGTGTGTGTCGGAGGGGCTGTGTATGAGTATGTGTCAGAGGGGCTGTTTGAGAGTGTGTCAGAGGGGCTGTGTATGAATGTTTGTTGGAGGAGCTGTTTTTCTGTGTGTGTTGGAGGGGCTGTGTGGTTGTGTGTCGGTGGGGCTGTGTCTGAACATGTCGGCAGGGAATTGTGTGTGTGTGTGTCGGAGCGGCTGTGTGTGAGTGTGTTTTGGAGGGGATGTGTGTGAGTGTGTGTTGAAGGGGTTGTGTGTGAGCGTGTGTCGGAGGGACTGTGTGAGTTAGCATTTGTCAGAGGTGCTGTGTGTGAGTATGTGTTGGAGGGGCTGTGTGTGAGTGTGTGTCGGAGGGGCTGTGCGTGCGTGTATGTGTCTGCCGGAGGGGCACTGTGTGTGTGTCAGATGGGCTGTGCATGAGTGTGTGTCGAGGGGACTGTCTGTGAGTGTGTGTCAGAGGGGCTCTGTGTGAGAGTGTGGCGGAGTGGCTGTGTGTGTTAGCGTTTGTCGGATGTGCTGTGTGTGTGTGTGTGTCGGAGGTGCTGTGTGTAAGAGTGTCTCTGAGGGGCTGTGCGGGTGTGTGCGTATTTGTTGGAGGAGCTCTGTGTGTTATGGAGGGCTGTGTGTGATTGTGTATTGGAGGGGCTGATTGTGAGTCTGTGTTGGAGGGGCCATGTGTGAGTGTCTGTCGAAGGAGCTGTGTGTGAGTGTGTGTTGGAGGGATGTATGTGACTTTTTGTTGGAGGAGCTGGTTTAAGTGTTTATCTGAGGGGCTGTGTGTGAGTGTGTGTCGGAAGGGCTGTGTGTGTGTGTGTCAGAGGGGCTGTGTGTGTGTGTGTGTGTGTGTGTGTTGGAGAGGCTCTGTGTGACCATGTATTGGATGGTCTGTGTCTGTCTATGTGTTGGAGGGGCGGTGTTTGTTTTTCAGAGGGACTGTGTGTGACTATGGGTTGAAGGGGCTGTCTGTGACGAACTGTTGGCTTGACTGTGTGTTGGAGATTCTGTGTGTAGGCATGTGTAGGAGGGACTGTGTGTGAGTGTGTGTCTGAGGGGCTGTGTGTATGTCAGATGGGCTGTGCGTGAGTGTGTGTTGAAGAGACTTTCTGTGAGTGTGTGTCAGAGGGGCTCTGTGTGAGTGTGTGTTGGAAGGGCTGTGTGTGAGGGTGTGTCAGAGGGGCCGTGTGTGATTGTGTGTCGAAGGGGTTGTGTGTGATTATGTGTTTCAGGGGCTGTGTGTGAGTGTGTTTCCGAGGGTCTGTGTGTGTGTGTTTCAGAGGAGCTGTTTGTGAGTGTGTGTCGGAAGGGCTTTGTGTGAGTCTGTGTCAGAAGGGCTGTGTGTGAGTGTGTGTCGGAGGGGCCGTGTGTGAGTGTGTGTCATATGGTCTGTGTGTAAGTGTCCGTCGGAGGGTCTGTGTGTGAGTGTGTGTCAGAAGATCTGTGTTTAAGTGTGTGTCAGAGGTGCTCTGTGTGAGTGTGTGTTTGAGTGGCTGCGTGTGAGTGTGTGTCGAAGGGTTTTTTGTGTGAGTGTTTGTCGAAGGGTTTGTGTGTGAGTGTGAGTCGGTCAGTCTGTGTGTAAGTGTGTGTCAGAGGGGCTGTGTGTCAGTGTGTTTCGGAGTGGCTGAGTGAGTGTGTATCAGAGGGGCTGTGTGCGATTGTACATTGGAGAGGCTCTCTGTGATGATGTATTGGAGGGTCTGTGTCTGTCTATGTGTTGGTGGGGTGTTTTTTTTCACAGGGGCTTTGAGTGACTATATGTTGGAGGGGCTGTCTGTGACTATTTGTTGGCTTGACTGTGTGTTGGAGATTCTTTGTGTGAACATGTATAGGAGGGACTGTGTGTGAGTGTGTGTCGGAAGGGCTGAGTGTGTATTTGTGTCAGAGGGGCTGTGTGTGAGTGTGTGTCAGAGGGGCTCTGTATGTGTGTGTGTGTTGGAGAGGCTCTGTGTGACTATGTTTTGGAGGATCTGTGTCTGTCTATGTGTTGGAGGGGCGGTGTTTGTTTTTCAGAGGGACTGTGAGTGACTATGTGTTGAAGGGGCTATCTGTGACTATTTGTTGGCTTGACTGTGTGTTGGAGATTCTGTGTGCGAGTATGTATAGGAAGGAATGTGTTTGAGTGTATGTTGGAAGGGCTGTGTGTCAATGTGGGTCAGAGGGGCTCTGTGTGTGTGTGCATTGGAGAGGCTCTGTGTGACTATGTATTGGAGGGTCTGTGTCTGTCTATGTCTTGTAGGGGTGGTGTTTGTTTTTCAGAGTGGCTGTGAGTGACTATATGTTGGAGGGCTGTCTGTGACTATTTGTGGGCTTGACTGTGTGTTGGAGATTCTGTGTGTGAGCATGTGTAGCAGGGAGTGTGTGTGGTGTGTGTCGGTGGGGGTCTGTGTGAGAGTGTGTCAGACCGGCTGTGTGAGAGTCTGTGTCTTAGGGTCTGTGTATGTGTGTGTGTCCGCAGTGCTGTGTGAGAGTGTATGTTGGAGGGGCTGTGAGTGAGTTTGTGTCGGAGGAGCTGTGTGAGAGTGTGTTTTGGAGGGGCTGTGTTAGAGTGTGTGTTTGATTGGCTGTGTGTGAGTGTGTTTTGGAAGGGCTGTGTGAGAGTCTGTTTCGGAGGGTCCGTATGTGAGTTTGCATTGGAGTGGTTGTGAAAGTGTGTGTCGCAGGGGCTGTGTATAAGTGTGTGTTAGAGGGGCTGTGTGAGGGTGTGTCAGAGGGGCTGTGTATGAGTGTGTGTTGGAAGCGCTGTGTGAGTGTGTTTCGGAGGGGTTGTGTTCAGAGACTGTGTCAGTGGAGCTGTGTTTGAATGTTTGTAGGAGGAGCTGTTTGTGTGTGTGTTGGAGGGGCTGTGTGTGTGTGTGTGTTTTGGAGCGGCTGTGTGTGAATGTGTGTTGAAGGGGTTGTGTGTGAGTGTGTGTTGAAGGGGTTGTATGTGAGCGTGTGTCAGAGGGGCTGTGTGAGTTAGCGTTTGTCAGAGGTGCTGTGTGTGAGTGTGTGTTGGAGGGGCTGTGTGTGAGTGTGTGTTGAAGGGGTTGTGTGTTAGCGTGTGTCAGAGGGGCTGTGCGAGTTAGCATTTGTCAGAGGTGCTGTGTGTGAGTGTGTGTTGGAGGGGCTGTGTGTGAGTCTGTGTTGGAGGGGCTGTGTGTGCATGTATGTGTCTGTTGGAGGGGCTGTGTGTGTGTCAGGAGGGCTGTGCGTGAGTGTGTGTCAAGGGGACTGTCTGTGAGTGTGTGTCAGAGTGGCTCTGTGTGAGAGTGTGTTTGAGTGGCTGTGTGTGTTAGCGTTTGTCGGAGGGGCTGTGTGTCGGAGGTGCTGTGTGTGACCGTGTGTCTGAGGGGCTGTGTGTGTGTGTGTGCATATCTGTCGGAGGAGTTCTGTGTCTGGTATGGAGGGGCTGTGTGTGATTGTGTATTGGAGGGGCTGTTTGTGAGTGTGTGTCAGAGGGGCCATGTCTGAGTATGCTTCGGAATGTCTGTTTCTGAGTGTGTCTCTGAGGGGCCATATGTGAGTGTGTGTCGATGGAGTTGTGTGTGAGTGTGTGTCGGAGGGATGTATGTGACTTTATGTCAGAGGAGCTGTGTGTAAGTGTGTATAGGAGGGGTTGTGTGTAAGTGTGTGTCGGAAGAGCTGTGTGTGTGTGTGTGTCGGAGGGGCAATGTGTGAGTGTGTATCAGAGGGGCTGTGTGTCATTGAGTTTCGGAGGGGCTGCGTGTGTGTGTGTGCATCAGAGGGGCGGTGTGTGAGAGTGTGTCGGATGGGCTGCGTGTGTTAGATTTTGTACGAGGGTCTTTGTGTGAGCGTGCATCGGAGGACTTGTGTGTGCTTATGTGTGTCTGTTGAAGAGGCTGTTTGTGTGTGTCAGAGGGGCTCTGTGCATGTGTCAGAGGGGCTTTGTGTGAATGTGTGCTGGAGGGGCTGTTTGTGAGTGTTTGTTGGAGGGGCCTTGTATGAGTGTGTTTCGGAAGGGCTGTGTGTGAGTCTGTGTCAGAGGGGTCGTGTGTGATTGTATGTCGAAGGGGTTGTGTATGAGTTTGTGACATCTGGTCTGTGTGCGAGTGTGTGTTGGAGGGTCTGCGTGTCAGTGTGTGTCAGAGGATCTGTGTGTAATTCTGTGTCAGAGGGGCTCTGTGTGAGTGTGTGTTTGAGGGGTGGTATGTGAGTGTGTGTCGGAGGGTCTGTGTGTGAGTATGTGTCAGAGGGGCTGTTTGTGACTGTGTGTTGGAGGGGCCTTGTGTGAGTCTGTGGCAGAAGGGCTATGTGTGAGTCTGTGTCGGAGGGGCCGTGTGTGAGTGTGTGTCATATGGTCTGTGTGCGTATGTGTGTCGGAGTGGCTGTGTGTGAGTGTGTGTCAGAAGATCTGTGTGTAAGTGTGTGTCAGAGGTGCTCTGTGTGAGTGTGTGTTTGAGTGACTGTGTGTGAGTGTGTGTTGAAGGGTTTGTGTGTGAGTGTGTGTCAAAGGGTTTGTGTGTGAGTGTATGTCGGTCATTGTGTGTTTAAGTGTGTGTCAGAGGGGCTGTGTGTCAGTGTGTTTCGAAGTGGATGAGTGCGTGTGTGTCAGAGGGGCTTTGTGTGAGTGTGTGTCAGAGGGACTGTGTGCGAGTGTGCATTTGAGAGGCTCTGTGTGATGATGTGACACAGGGTCTGTGTCTGTCTATGTGTTGGTGCGGTGGGTTTTTTTCACAGGGGCTGTGAGTTACTATATGTTGGAGGGGCTGTCTGTGACTATTTGTTGGCTTGACTGTGCGTTGGAGATTCTGTGTGTGAACATGTATAGGAGGGACATGTATATGTGTGTGAGCGTGTGTCTGTGGGGGTCTGTGTGAGAGTGTGTCAGACCGGCTTTGTGAGAGTCTGTGTCTTAGGGGCTGTGTATGAGTGTGTGTCTGCAGTGCTGTGTGAGAGTTTATGTTGGAGGGGCTGTGAGTGATTTTGTGTCAGAAGAGCTGTGTGAGAGTGTGTTTTGGAGAGGCTGTGTTAGAGTGTGTATTTGATTGGCTGTGTGTGAGTGTGTTTTGGAAGGGCTGTGTGAGAGTCTGTTTCGGAGAGTCCGTATGTGAGTTTATGTTGGAGTGGTTGTGAAAGTGTGTGTCGGAGGGGCTGTGTATGAGTATGTGTCAGAGGGGCTGTTTGAGAGTGTGTCAGAGGGGCTGTGTATGAATGTTTGTTGGAGGAGCTGTTTTTCTGTGTGTGTTGGAGGGGCTGTGTGGTTGTGTGTCGGTGGGGCTGTGTCTGAACATGTCGGCAGGGAATTGTGTGTGTGTGTGTCGGAGCGGCTGTGTGTGAGTGTGTTTTGGAGGGGATGTGTGTGAGTGTGTGTTGAAGGGGTTGTGTGTGAGCGTGTGTCGGAGGGACTGTGTGAGTTAGCATTTGTCAGAGGTGCTGTGTGTGAGTATGTGTTGGAGGGGCTGTGTGTGAGTGTGTGTCGGAGGGGCTGTGCGTGCGTGTATGTGTCTGCCGGAGGGGCACTGTGTGTGTGTCAGATGGGCTGTGCATGAGTGTGTGTCGAGGGGACTGTCTGTGAGTGTGTGTCAGAGGGGCTCTGTGTGAGAGTGTGGCGGAGTGGCTGTGTGTGTTAGCGTTTGTCGGATGTGCTGTGTGTGTGTGTGTGTCGGAGGTGCTGTGTGTAAGAGTGTCTCTGAGGGGCTGTGCGGGTGTGTGCGTATTTGTTGGAGGAGCTCTGTGTGTTATGGAGGGCTGTGTGTGATTGTGTATTGGAGGGGCTGATTGTGAGTCTGTGTTGGAGGGGCCATGTGTGAGTGTCTGTCGAAGGAGCTGTGTGTGAGTGTGTGTTGGAGGGATGTATGTGACTTTTTGTTGGAGGAGCTGGTTTAAGTGTTTATCTGAGGGGCTGTGTGTGAGTGTGTGTCGGAAGGGCTGTGTGTGTGTGTGTCAGAGGGGCTGTGTGTGTGTGTGTGTGTGTGTGTGTTGGAGAGGCTCTGTGTGACCATGTATTGGATGGTCTGTGTCTGTCTATGTGTTGGAGGGGCGGTGTTTGTTTTTCAGAGGGACTGTGTGTGACTATGGGTTGAAGGGGCTGTCTGTGACGAACTGTTGGCTTGACTGTGTGTTGGAGATTCTGTGTGTAGGCATGTGTAGGAGGGACTGTGTGTGAGTGTGTGTCTGAGGGGCTGTGTGTATGTCAGATGGGCTGTGCGTGAGTGTGTGTTGAAGAGACTTTCTGTGAGTGTGTGTCAGAGGGGCTCTGTGTGAGTGTGTGTTGGAAGGGCTGTGTGTGAGGGTGTGTCAGAGGGGCCGTGTGTGATTGTGTGTCGAAGGGGTTGTGTGTGATTATGTGTTTCAGGGGCTGTGTGTGAGTGTGTTTCCGAGGGTCTGTGTGTGTGTGTTTCAGAGGAGCTGTTTGTGAGTGTGTGTCGGAAGGGCTTTGTGTGAGTCTGTGTCAGAAGGGCTGTGTGTGAGTGTGTGTCGGAGGGGCCGTGTGTGAGTGTGTGTCATATGGTCTGTGTGTAAGTGTCCGTCGGAGGGTCTGTGTGTGAGTGTGTGTCAGAAGATCTGTGTTTAAGTGTGTGTCAGAGGTGCTCTGTGTGAGTGTGTGTTTGAGTGGCTGCGTGTGAGTGTGTGTCGAAGGGTTTTTTGTGTGAGTGTTTGTCGAAGGGTTTGTGTGTGAGTGTGAGTCGGTCAGTCTGTGTGTAAGTGTGTGTCAGAGGGGCTGTGTGTCAGTGTGTTTCGGAGTGGCTGAGTGAGTGTGTATCAGAGGGGCTGTGTGCGATTGTACATTGGAGAGGCTCTCTGTGATGATGTATTGGAGGGTCTGTGTCTGTCTATGTGTTGGTGGGGTGTTTTTTTTCACAGGGGCTTTGAGTGACTATATGTTGGAGGGGCTGTCTGTGACTATTTGTTGGCTTGACTGTGTGTTGGAGATTCTTTGTGTGAACATGTATAGGAGGGACTGTGTGTGAGTGTGTGTCGGAAGGGCTGAGTGTGTATTTGTGTCAGAGGGGCTGTGTGTGAGTGTGTGTCAGAGGGGCTCTGTATGTGTGTGTGTGTTGGAGAGGCTCTGTGTGACTATGTTTTGGAGGATCTGTGTCTGTCTATGTGTTGGAGGGGCGGTGTTTGTTTTTCAGAGGGACTGTGAGTGACTATGTGTTGAAGGGGCTATCTGTGACTATTTGTTGGCTTGACTGTGTGTTGGAGATTCTGTGTGCGAGTATGTATAGGAAGGAATGTGTTTGAGTGTATGTTGGAAGGGCTGTGTGTCAATGTGGGTCAGAGGGGCTCTGTGTGTGTGTGCATTGGAGAGGCTCTGTGTGACTATGTATTGGAGGGTCTGTGTCTGTCTATGTCTTGTAGGGGTGGTGTTTGTTTTTCAGAGTGGCTGTGAGTGACTATATGTTGGAGGGCTGTCTGTGACTATTTGTGGGCTTGACTGTGTGTTGGAGATTCTGTGTGTGAGCATGTGTAGCAGGGAGTGTGTGTGGTGTGTGTCGGTGGGGGTCTGTGTGAGAGTGTGTCAGACCGGCTGTGTGAGAGTCTGTGTCTTAGGGTCTGTGTATGTGTGTGTGTCCGCAGTGCTGTGTGAGAGTGTATGTTGGAGGGGCTGTGAGTGAGTTTGTGTCGGAGGAGCTGTGTGAGAGTGTGTTTTGGAGGGGCTGTGTTAGAGTGTGTGTTTGATTGGCTGTGTGTGAGTGTGTTTTGGAAGGGCTGTGTGAGAGTCTGTTTCGGAGGGTCCGTATGTGAGTTTGCATTGGAGTGGTTGTGAAAGTGTGTGTCGCAGGGGCTGTGTATAAGTGTGTGTTAGAGGGGCTGTGTGAGGGTGTGTCAGAGGGGCTGTGTATGAGTGTGTGTTGGAAGCGCTGTGTGAGTGTGTTTCGGAGGGGTTGTGTTCAGAGACTGTGTCAGTGGAGCTGTGTTTGAATGTTTGTAGGAGGAGCTGTTTGTGTGTGTGTTGGAGGGGCTGTGTGTGTGTGTGTGTTTTGGAGCGGCTGTATGTGAATGTGTGTTGAAGGGGTTGTGTGTGAGTGTGTGTTGAAGGGGTTGTATGTGAGCGTGTGTCAGAGGGGCTGTGTGAGTTAGCGTTTGTCAGAGGTGCTGTGTGTGAGTGTGTGTTGGAGGGGCTGTGTGTGAGTGTGTGTTGAAGGGGTTGTGTGTTAGCGTGTGTCAGAGGGGCTGTGCGAGTTAGCATTTGTCAGAGGTGCTGTGTGTGAGTGTGTGTTGGAGGGGCTGTGTGTGAGTCTGTGTTGGAGGGGCTGTGTGTGCATGTATGTGTCTGTTGGAGGGGCTGTGTGTGTGTCAGGAGGGCTGTGCGTGAGTGTGTGTCAAGGGGACTGTCTGTGAGTGTGTGTCAGAGTGGCTCTGTGTGAGAGTGTGTTTGAGTGGCTGTGTGTGTTAGCGTTTGTCGGAGGGGCTGTGTGTCGGAGGTGCTGTGTGTGACCGTGTGTCTGAGGGGCTGTGTGTGTGTGTGTGCATATCTGTCGGAGGAGTTCTGTGTCTGGTATGGAGGGGCTGTGTGTGATTGTGTATTGGAGGGGCTGTTTGTGAGTGTGTGTCAGAGGGGCCATGTCTGAGTATGCTTCGGAATGTCTGTTTCTGAGTGTGTCTCTGAGGGGCCATATGTGAGTGTGTGTCGATGGAGTTGTGTGTGAGTGTGTGTCGGAGGGATGTATGTGACTTTATGTCAGAGGAGCTGTGTGTAAGTGTGTATAGGAGGGGTTGTGTGTAAGTGTGTGTCGGAAGAGCTGTGTGTGTGTGTGTGTCGGAGGGGCAATGTGTGAGTGTGTATCAGAGGGGCTGTGTGTCATTGAGTTTCGGAGGGGCTGCGTGTGTGTGTGTGTATCAGAGGGGCGGTGTGTGAGAGTGTGTCGGATGGGCTGCGTGTGTTAGATTTTGTACGAGGGTCTTTGTGTGAGCGTGCATCGGAGGACTTGTGTGTGCTTATGTGTGTCTGTTGAAGAGGCTGTTTGTGTGTGTCAGAGGGGCTCTGTGCATGTGTCAGAGGGGCTTTGTGTGAATGTGTGCTGGAGGGGCTGTTTGTGAGTGTTTGTTGGAGGGGCCTTGTATGAGTGTGTTTCGGAAGGGCTGTGTGTGAGTCTGTGTCAGAGGGGTCGTGTGTGATTGTATGTCGAAGGGGTTGTGTATGAGTTTGTGACATCTGGTCTGTGTGCGAGTGTGTGTTGGAGGGTCTGCGTGTCAGTGTGTGTCAGAGGATCTGTGTGTAATTCTGTGTCAGAGGGGCTCTGTGTGAGTGTGTGTTTGAGGGGTGGTATGTGAGTGTGTGTCGGAGGGTCTGTGTGTGAGTATGTGTCAGAGGGGCTGTTTGTGACTGTGTGTTGGAGGGGCCTTGTGTGAGTCTGTGGCAGAAGGGCTATGTGTGAGTCTGTGTCGGAGGGGCCGTGTGTGAGTGTGTGTCATATGGTCTGTGTGCGTATGTGTGTCGGAGTGGCTGTGTGTGAGTGTGTGTCAGAAGATCTGTGTGTAAGTGTGTGTCAGAGGTGCTCTGTGTGAGTGTGTGTTTGAGTGACTGTGTGTGAGTGTGTGTTGAAGGGTTTGTGTGTGAGTGTGTGTCAAAGGGTTTGTGTGTGAGTGTATGTCGGTCATTGTGTGTTTAAGTGTGTGTCAGAGGGGCTGTGTGTCAGTGTGTTTCGAAGTGGATGAGTGCGTGTGTGTCAGAGGGGCTTTGTGTGAGTGTGTGTCAGAGGGACTGTGTGCGAGTGTGCATTTGAGAGGCTCTGTGTGATGATGTGACACAGGGTCTGTGTCTGTCTATGTGTTGGTGCGGTGGGTTTTTTTCACAGGGGCTGTGAGTTACTATATGTTGGAGGGGCTGTCTGTGACTATTTGTTGGCTTGACTGTGCGTTGGAGATTCTGTGTGTGAACATGTATAGGAGGGACATGTATATGTGTGTGAGCGTGTGTCTGTGGGGGTCTGTGTGAGAGTGTGTCAGACCGGCTTTGTGAGAGTCTGTGTCTTAGGGGCTGTGTATGAGTGTGTGTCTGCAGTGCTGTGTGAGAGTTTATGTTGGAGGGGCTGTGAGTGATTTTGTGTCAGAAGAGCTGTGTGAGAGTGTGTTTTGGAGAGGCTGTGTTAGAGTGTGTATTTGATTGGCTGTGTGTGAGTGTGTTTTGGAAGGGCTGTGTGAGAGTCTGTTTCGGAGAGTCCGTATGTGAGTTTATGTTGGAGTGGTTGTGAAAGTGTGTGTCGGAGGGGCTGTGTATGAGTATGTGTCAGAGGGGCTGTGTGAGAGTGTGTCAGAGGGGCTGTGTATGAATGTTTGTTGGAGGAGCTGTTTTTCTGTGTGTGTTGGAGGGGCTGTGTGGTTGTGTGTCGGTGGGGCTGTGTCTGAACATGTCGGCAGGGAATTGTGTGTGTGTGTGTCGGAGCGGCTGTGTGTGAGTGTGTTTTGGAGGGGATGTGTGTGAGTGTGTGTTGAAGGGGTTGTGTGTGAGCGTGTGTCGGAGGGACTGTGTGAGTTAGCATTTGTCAGAGGTGCTGTGTGTGAGTATGTGTTGGAGGGGCTGTGTGTGAGTGTGTGTCGGAGGGGCTGTGCGTGCGTGTATGTGTCTGCCGGAGGGGCACTGTGTGTGTGTCAGATGGGCTGTGCATGAGTGTGTGTCGAGGGGACTGTCTGTGAGTGTGTGTCAGAGGGGCTCTGTGTGAGAGTGTGGCGGAGTGGCTGTGTGTGTTAGCGTTTGTCGGATGTGCTGTGTGTGTGTGTGTGTCGGAGGTGCTGTGTGTAAGAGTGTCTCTGAGGGGCTGTGCGGGTGTGTGCGTATTTGTTGGAGGAGCTCTGTGTGTTATGGAGGGCTGTGTGTGATTGTGTATTGGAGGGGCTGATTGTGAGTCTGTGTTGGAGGGGCCATGTGTGAGTGTCTGTCGAAGGAGCTGTGTGTGAGTGTGTGTTGGAGGGATGTATGTGACTTTTTGTTGGAGGAGCTGGTTTAAGTGTTTATCTGAGGGGCTGTGTGTGAGTGTGTGTCGGAAGGGCTGTGTGTGTGTGTGTCAGAGGGGCTGTGTGTGTGTGTGTGTGTGTGTGTGTTGGAGAGGCTCTGTGTGACCATGTATTGGATGGTCTGTGTCTGTCTATGTGTTGGAGGGGCGGTGTTTGTTTTTCAGAGGGACTGTGTGTGACTATGGGTTGAAGGGGCTGTCTGTGACGAACTGTTGGCTTGACTGTGTGTTGGAGATTCTGTGTGTAGGCATGTGTAGGAGGGACTGTGTGTGAGTGTGTGTCTGAGGGGCTGTGTGTATGTCAGATGGGCTGTGCGTGAGTGTGTGTTGAAGAGACTTTCTGTGAGTGTGTGTCAGAGGGGCTCTGTGTGAGTGTGTGTTGGAAGGGCTGTGTGTGAGGGTGTGTCAGAGGGGCCGTGTGTGATTGTGTGTCGAAGGGGTTGTGTGTGATTATGTGTTTCAGGGGCTGTGTGTGAGTGTGTTTCCGAGGGTCTGTGTGTGTGTGTTTCAGAGGAGCTGTTTGTGAGTGTGTGTCGGAAGGGCTTTGTGTGAGTCTGTGTCAGAAGGGCTGTGTGTGAGTGTGTGTCGGAGGGGCCGTGTGTGAGTGTGTGTCATATGGTCTGTGTGTAAGTGTCCGTCGGAGGGTCTGTGTGTGAGTGTGTGTCAGAAGATCTGTGTTTAAGTGTGTGTCAGAGGTGCTCTGTGTGAGTGTGTGTTTGAGTGGCTGCGTGTGAGTGTGTGTCGAAGGGTTTTTTGTGTGAGTGTTTGTCGAAGGGTTTGTGTGTGAGTGTGAGTCGGTCAGTCTGTGTGTAAGTGTGTGTCAGAGGGGCTGTGTGTCAGTGTGTTTCGGAGTGGCTGAGTGAGTGTGTATCAGAGGGGCTGTGTGCGATTGTACATTGGAGAGGCTCTCTGTGATGATGTATTGGAGGGTCTGTGTCTGTCTATGTGTTGGTGGGGTGTTTTTTTTCACAGGGGCTGTGAGTGACTATATGTTGGAGGGGCTGTCTGTGACTATTTGTTGGCTTGACTGTGTGTTGGAGATTCTTTGTGTGAACATGTATAGGAGGGACTGTGTGTGAGTGTGTGTCGGAAGGGCTGAGTGTGTATTTGTGTCAGAGGGGCTGTGTGTGAGTGTGTGTCAGAGGGGCTCTGTATGTGTGTGTGTGTTGGAGAGGCTCTGTGTGACTATGTTTTGGAGGATCTGTGTCTGTCTATGTGTTGGAGGGGCGGTGTTTGTTTTTCAGAGGGACTGTGAGTGACTATGTGTTGAAGGGGCTATCTGTGACTATTTGTTGGCTTGACTGTGTGTTGGAGATTCTGTGTGTGAGCATGTGTAGGAGGGACTATGTGTGAGTGTGTGTTGGGGGTGCTGTTTTAACGTTGTCAGAGGTGCTGTGTTTGTGTGTCATAGGGGCTGTGTGTGAGCGTGTGTCAGAGTGACTGTGCGTGCATGTGTGTGTCTGTCAGAGGGTCTTGTTTATGTTTCGAATGGGCTGTGTATGTGTATGTGTCGGTGGGGCTATCTGTGCGTGTGTGTCAGAGGGGCTCTGTGTGAGAGTGTGTCGGAGGGCCTGTGTTTGTTAGCGTTTGTCGGAGGGGCTGTGTCTGAGTGTGTGTTGGAGGGGCTGTTTGTGTGCGTGTATCTGAGGGGTTGTGCTTGCATGTGTGTGTCTGTCATAGGGGCTCTGTGTGTGGGTCAGACGGGCTGTGTGTGAGTTTGTGTCAGAGGGACTGTGTCTGAGTTTGTTTCGGAGGGGCTGAGTGAGAGGGTGTTTCGGAGGGGCTGTGTGTGAGTGTCTCTCAGAGGGGATGTGTGTGAGTGTGTGTTGGTGGGCTTTGTGTTTGTGGTTTTTTGAGGGGATGTATGTGTGTGTGTGTTTGTGTGTGTGTGTTGAAGATGCTTTGTGTGTGTATGTTGGAGGGACTGTGGGTGACTATTTGTTGGAGGGACTTGTGTGGGCTTTTGTTGGAGATTCTGGATGTTAGCATGTGCTGGAGGGACTGTGTGTCAGCGTGTATAGGAGGGACTGTCGGTGAGTGTATGTCAGAGGGGCTCTGTGTGAGACTGTTTCAGAGGGGATGTGTGTGTTAGCGTTTGTCGGAGGGGATGTGTGTACGCATGTGTGTCGGAGAGGCTGTGTATATGTGTGTGTGTGTGTGTATGTGTGTCGGAGGGGCTGTGTATGTGTATCAGACAAACTGTGTGTGAGCGTGTGTCGTAGGGGCAGTGTGTGTGTGTCAAAGGTGTTGTGTGTGAGTGTGTCGGAGGAGCTATGTTTCAGTGTGTGTTTCAGGGGACGTGTGTGTCTGTGTGTGTCTGTATTGAAGCAGTTGTGTGTGTGAGTGAGCATGACTAGGAGGTGCTGTGTGTCAGAGTGTGTCGGGTTGGGTCTGTGTGAGAGTGTGTTGGAGTGGCTGTATGTGTATGTGTTTCGGAGGGGCTGTTTGTGAGTGGGTGTCGGGAGCTGTGTGTGAGCGCATGTTGGAGGGGCTGTGTGTGTGTGTGTGTGGGCGTGTGTATCGGAGTGTCTGTCTCTGTGTGTGTGTGTCGGAGGGTCTATGTGGGAGTGTGTGTCAGAGGGTCTTTTTGTGGGTGTGTGTCAGAGGGGCTGTGTGTGAGTTTGTTTTGGAGGGGCTGTGTGAGAATCTGTTTCAGAGGGGCTGTATGATAGTTTGCGTCGGAGTGGCTGTGTGAGTGCGTGTCAGTGTGGCTGTGTATGAGTGTGTGTCAGAGGGGCTCTGTGTAAGTGTGTGTCAGAGCTGCTGTGTGAGAGTCTGTGTCTGAGCGGCAGTGTATGAGTGTGTGTCGGAGGGGCTGTGTGTGTGTGTCTTGGAGGGGCTGTGTGAGAGTGTGCTTCAGAGGGGCTGTGTGAGAGTGTGTGTTGGATTGGCTGTGAGTGAGTGTGTTTCGGAGGGGCTGTGTGAGAGTCTGTTTCGGAGGGTCCGTATGTGAGTTTGCGTTGGAGTGGCTGTGTGAGTGTGTGTCGGAGGGGCTGTGTATGAGTGTGTGTCAGAGGGGCTGTGTGAATGTGTTGGAGGGGCTGTGTGAGTGTGTTTAAGTGGGGCTGTGTGAGAGTCTGTGTCAGAGAAGCTCTGTATGAATGTTTGTCAGAGGAGCTGTTTGTGTGTGTGTGTCGGAGGGGTTGTGTGTGTGCGTGTCGTAAGGACTATGTGTGAGTATGCGTCAGCGTGGCTTTGTGTGTGTGTGTGTCGGAGTGGCTGTGTGTGAGTATGTTTTGAAGGGGTTGTCTGTGAGTGTGTGTCAGAGGCGCTCTGTGTGAGAGTTTGCCGGAGTGGCTGTGTGTGTTAGCATTTGTCAGAGGAGCTGTGTGTGATTGTGTGTCGGATGTGCTGTGTGTGAGCGTGTGTCTGAGTGGCTGTGCGTGCGTGTATGTATCTGTCAGAGTGTCTCTGTGTGTGTGTCGGAGTGGCTGTGTGTCATTGTGTGTTGGAAGGGCTGTTTGTGAGTGTCCGTCAGAAGGGCCTTGTGTGAGTGTGTTTCGGAAGGTCTGTTTCTGAATGTGTATCAGAGGGTCCATGTGTGAGTGTGTGTTGAAGGGGTTGTGTGTGAGTGTGTGTCGGAGGGGCTGTTTGTGAGTGTTTGTCAGAGGAGTTGTGTGTAATTGTGTGTCGGAGGGACTGTGTTTGAGTGTGTGTTTGAGGGCCTGTGTGTGTGCGTGTGTTGGAGGGGCTGTGTGTGAGTGTGTCGTAGGGGCTTTGTGTAAGTGTGTATCGGATGGGCTGTGTGCCATTGTGTTTCGGAGGGGCTGTGTGTGAGTTTGTGTCGGTGGGGCGGTTTATGAGAGTGTGTCGGATGGCCTGTATGTGTTAGTGTTTGTAAAAGGGGCTGTGTGTGAGCATATTTTGGAGGAGCTGTGTGTGCTCATGTGTGTTTGTCAAAAAGGCTGTTTGTGTGTGTCGGAGGGGCTCTGTGTATGTGTCGGAGGTGCTGTGTGTGAATGTGTGTTGGAGGGGGTGTTTGTGAGTGTGTGTCGGAGGGGCCTTGTGTGAGTGTGTGTCAGAAGGGCTGTGTGTGATTGTGTGTTGGAGGGCCGTGTGTGATTGTGTATCGATGGGGCTGTGTGTGAGAATGTGTCATATGGTCTGTGTGCGAGTGTCTGTCAGAGGGTTTGTGTGTGAATGTGTGTCAGAGGGTCTGTGTGTGATTGTGTGTCAGAGGGGCACTGTGTGAGTGTGTGTTTGAGGGGCTGTGTGTGATTGTGTGTCGAATTGTTTGTGTGTGAGTGTGTGTCAGACAGTCTGTGTTTCAGTGTTTTTCAGAGGGGCTGTGTGTGAGTGTTTGTCAGAGGGGCTGTGTGTAAGTATGTGTTGGAGGGGCTCTGTGTGATTGTGCATTTGAATGGCTGTGTGCGAGTATATGTCGAAGTGTTTGTGTGTGCATGTTTGTTGGAGAGGCTTTGTGTGTGTGTGTCGGAGGGGCTGTGTGCGTGTATAGGACAGGCTGCGTGTGAATGTGTTTCAGAGGGGCTCTATGTGTGTGTGTGTGTGTTGTAGAGGCTCTGTGTGACTATGTGTTGGAAGGTCTGTGTCTGTCTATGTGTTGGAGGCGTGGTGTATATTTTTCAGAGGGGCTGTGAGTGACTATGTGTTGGAAGGGCTGTCTGTGATTACTTGTTGGCTTGACTGTGTTGGAGATTCTGTGTGAGCATGTGTATGAGGGACTATGTTTGACTGTGTGTCAGAGGCGCTGTGTATGTATGTGTCGGAAGGGCTGTGTGTGTGTGAGTTTGTTGTGTGTCGTAGGGGCGGTGTGTGTTTGTGTATGTGTGTGTGTGTGTGTGTTTGTGGGAGTGGCTGTGTGAGAGTGTCTCGGAGGTGCTGTGTGTGTTAGCATTTGTCGGAGGGGCTATATGTGATCGTGGGTCAGAGTGTCTGTGTGTGTGTGTGTGGGACGGGCTGTGTGTGGGTGTGTGTCAGAGGTACTGTGTGTTTGTGTGTCAGAGGGACTGTGTGTGTATATATGTCGGAGGGGCTGTATATGGTTGTATATCAAAGGGTCTGTGCATGCATGTGTGTGTCTGTCAGAGAGGCCGTGTTTGTGTGTGTGTGTGTTGGAGGGGCTGTGTGTGAGTGTGTGTCATAAGGGCTGTTTGTGTGTGTCAGATGGGCTGTGTGTGAGTGTGTGTCGGAGGCGAGGGGTGTGAGCGTGTTTCAAAGGAACTGTGCATGCGTATGTGTGTCTGTCGCAGAGGCCATTTGTGTGTGTCTCAGGGTCTCTGTGTCTGTGTCGTAGGGGCTGTGTGTGAATGTGTGTCGGAGGGGCTGTTTGTGTGTGTTGGAGGGGGCTTATGTGAGTGTGTGTTGGAAGGTCTGTGTGAGTGTGTGTCTGAGGGGCTGTTTGTGAGTGTGTGTCGGAGGGGCCTTCTGTGAGTGTGTGTCAGAGGGGCTGTGTGTGAGTGTGTGTTGGAAGGTCTGTGTGTGAGTGTGTGTCTGAGGGGCTGTTTGTGAGTGTGTGTTGGAGGGGCTTTGTGTGAGTGTGTGTTGAAAGGGCTCTGTGTGAGTGTGTGTTGGAGCGGCTGTTTGTGAGTGTGTGTCAGAGGGGCTGTGTGTGAGTATGTGTCGGAGTGTCTGTCTCTCAGTGTATGTCGGATTTCTGTGTGTGAGTGTGTGTCAGAGGGTCTTTTGTGGGTGTGTGTCGGAGGGTGTGTGTGTGAGTTTGTTTCGGAGGGGCTGTGTGAGAGTCTGTTTCAGAGGGGCCATATGGCAGTTTGCATCAGAGTGGTTGTGTGAGTGCGTGTCGGTGGGGCTGTGTATGAGTGTCTGTCAGAGGGGCTCTGTGTGAGAGTGTGTCAGAGCTGCTGTGTGAGAGTCTGTGTCTGAGCGGCAGTGTATGAGTGTGTGTCGGTGGGGCTGTGTGTCTGTGTGTCTTGGAGGGGTTGTGTGTGAGTGTGTGTCAGAGGGGCTGTGTGTGAGTGTGTATCAGTGGGGCTCTGTGTGAGACTGTGTCAGAGCTGCTGTGTGAGAGTTTGTGTCTGAGCAGCAGTGTATGAGAGTGTGTTGGTGGGGCTGTGTGTGTGTGTGTGTCTTGGAGGGGCTGTGTGTGAGTGTGTGTCAGAGGATCTGTGAGTAAGTGTGTGTCAGTGGGGCTCGGTGTGAGTGTGTGTTTGAGGGACTGTGTGTGAGCGTGTGTTGGAGGGGCTGTGTGTGACTGTGTCATAGGGGCAGCATGTAAAGTGTGTATTGGATGGGCTGTGTGCCATTGTGTTTCGAAGGGGCTGTGTGTGAGTGTGTGTCAGAGTGGTGGTGTGTGAGAGTGTATCGGATGGGCTCTGTGTGTTAGTGTTTGTAGGGCGTGCTGTGTGTGCATATGTGTGTCTGTCGAAGAGGCTGTTTGTGTGTGTCGGAGGGGCTCTGTGTATGTGTTGGAGGGGCTGTGTGTGAATGTGTGTTGGATGGGGTGTTTGTGAATATGTGTTAGAGGGGCCTTGTGTGAATGTGTGTCAGAAGGGCTGTGTGTGAGTGTGTCTCAGAGGGGCCGTGTGTGATTGTGTGTCAAAGGTTTTGTTTGTGCGTGTGTGTTGTATGGTCTGTGTGCGAGTGTGTGTCGGAGGGTTTGTGTGTGAGTGTGTGTCGGAGGGTCTGTGTGTGAGTGTGTGTCAGAGGATCTGTGAGTAAGTGTGTGTCAGTGGGGCTCGGTGTGAGTGTGTGTTTGAGGGACTGTTCGTGAGTGTGTGTCGAAGTGTTTGTGTCTGAGTGTATGTCAGACAGTCTGTGTGTCAGTGTGTTTTGGAGGGGCTCTGTGAGTGTTTGTCAGAGGGGCTGTGTGTAACTGTGTGTCAGATGGTCTCTGTGTGAGTGTGCATTTGAGTGGCTGTGTGCGAGTATATGTCGAGGTGTTTGTGTGTGCGTGTGTGTCGGAGATGCTGTGTGTGTGTGTGTGTGTGTGTGTTGGAGGGGTGTGTGCGTGTATAGGACAGGCTGTTTGTGAGCACGTGTCGGAGGGGCCATGTGTGAGTGTGTGTCAGTCTTTGTGTGTGTGTGTGTCGGAGGGTCTATGTTTGAGTTTATGTTTGAGGGGATGTGTGTGGCTGTGTGTGTCAGAGCGGCTCTGTGTGAGTGTGTGTCGGAGGGTCTGTGTGTGTTTCTGTCAGAGGGGCTGTTGGTGAGTGTGTGTTGGAGTCGCTGTGTATGTATGTATGTTGGAGAGGTTGTTCGTGAGTGTGTGTCGGGGGCTGTGTGTGATTGCGTGTTGGAGGGGCTGTCTGTGAGTGTGTGTCGGGTGTGTCTGTCTCTGAGTGTGTGTTCGAAGGGGCTGTGTGTGAGTGTTTGTCAGAGGGTCTTTTTATTGGTGTTTGTTGGAGGGGCTGTGTGTGAGTGTGTTTCGGAGGGGCTTAGTGAGAATCTGTTTCAGAGGTGCTCTGTGTGAGAGTGTTTCAGAGTGGCTGTGTGAGAATCAGTGTCTGAGGGGAAGTGGATGAGTGTGTGTTGAAGGGGCTGTGTGTTTGTGTGTGTGTCAGAGGGGCTGTGTGTGAGTGGGTGTCAGAGGGGCTGTGTATGAGTGTATGTCAGAGGGGCTGTGTGTGAATGTGTGTCAGAGGGGCTCTGTGTGTGTGTGTGTGTGTGTGCATTGGAGAGGCTCTGTGTGACTATGTATTGGAGGGTCTGTGTCTGTCAATGCATTGGAGGGGCGGTGTTTGTATTTCAGATGGGCTGTGAGTGACTAAATGGTGGAGGGGCTGTCTGTGAATATCTGTTGCCTTGACTGTGTGTTGGAGATTCTGTGTGTGAGCATGTGTAGGAGGGACTGTGTGTGAGTGTGTGTCAGAGGGGATCTATGTGAGAGTGTGTCAGAGCGTCTGTGTGAGAGTCTGTGCCTGAGGGGGTCTGTATGAGTGTGTGTCAGAGGGGCTGTGTGAGAGTGTATGTAGGAGGGGCTGTGAGTGAGTTTGTGTTGGAGGAGCTGTGTGAGATTGTGTTTTGGAGGGGCTGTGTGAGAGTGTGTGTTTGGCTTTTCGTGAGTGTGTTTCAGAGGGGCTGTGTGAGAGTTTGTTTCGGAGGGTCAATATGTGAGTTTGTGTTGGAGTGGCTGTGAAAGTGTGTGTCAGAGGGGCTGTGTGAGTGTGTGTTGGACGGGCTGTGTGAGTGTGTGTTGGACGGGCTGTGTATATGTGTGTGTTGGAGGGGCTGTGTATGAGTGTGTGTCAGAGGGGCTGTGTGAGGGTGTGTCGGAGGGGCTGTGTGAGTGTGTGTCGGACGGGCTGTGTATATGTGTGTGTTGGAGGGGCTGTGTATGAGTGTGTGTCAGAGGGGCTGTGTGAGGGTGTGTCAGAGGGGCTGTGTATGAATGTTTTTGTTGGAGAAGCTGTTTGTGTGTGTGTGTTGGAGGGGCTGTGTGTGTGTCTGTCAGAGGGACTGTGTGTGAGTATTTGTTGGCAGGGCTTTGTATGTGTGTGTGTATGTCGGAGCAGCTGTGTGTGAGTGTGTTTCGGAAGGATGTGTGTGAGTGTTTGTTGAAGTGATTGTGTGTGAGCGTGTGTCGGAGAGGCTGTGTGTGTTAGCATTTCTCAGACTTGCTGTGTGTGAGTGTGTGTTGGAGGGGCTGTGTGTGTGTGTCGGATGGGCTGTGCATATGATTGTGTTGGGGGGACTGTCTGTGAGAGTGTGTCAGAGGGGCTCTGCGTGAGAGTGTGTTGGAGCGGCTGTGTGTGTTAACGTTTGTCGGAGGGGCTGTGTTTGAGTGTGTGTCGGATTTGCTGTGTGTGAGCATGTGTCTGGGGGCTGTGTGTGCATGTGTGTTTCTGTCGGAGTGTCTCTGTGTGTGTGTCGGAGGGGCTGTGTGTGAATGTGTTTCGGAGGGGCTGTTTGTGAGTGTGTGTCGCAGGGGCCTTGTGTGAGTGTGTCGGAAGGTCTGTGTGTGAGTGTGTTTCAGAGAGGCCGTGTATGAGTGTGTGTCCAAGGGGTTGTGTGTGTGTATGTGTTGAATTGTCTGTGTGTGAGTGTGTGTCAAAGGGTTTGTTTGTGAGTGTGTGTCGGACGGTCTGTGTGTAAGTGTGTGTCAGAGAGGCTGTGTGTCAGTGTGTTTCAGAGGAGCTGTGTGTGGGTGTTTTTCAGAGGGGCTGTGTGTAAGTGTGTATTGGAGGGGCTCTGTGTGAGTGTGTGTTTGTAAGGTTGTGTGTGTGTGTGTGTGGGGGACAGGCTGTTGTGTGGGTGTGCGTCAAAGGGACTATGTGTGAGTGTGTGTCGGAGGGACTGTGTGTGTATGTGTCGGAGGGGCTGTAAGTGGTCGTGTGTCAGAGGGTCTGTGCATGCATGTGTGTCTCTGTCAGAGAGGCCTTGTTTTGTGTGTGTGTGTTGGAGGGGCTGTGTGTGAGTGTGTGTCTGCAGGACAGTGTGTCATGTTGTTTCGGAGGGGCTGTGTGTGAGTGTGTGCCAGAGGGGCGGTGTGTGAACGTGTTTCAAAGGAACTTTGCATGAGTATGGATGTCTATCGCAGAGGCCATTTGTGTGTGTCACAGGGGCTCTGTGTCTCTGTTGGAGGGGCTGTGTGTGAATCTGTGTCGGAGAGGCTGTTTGTGAGTGTGTGTTGGAGGGTCCTTGTATGATTGTATGTCAGAAGGGCTGTGTGTGAGTGGGTGTTGGAAGGTCTGTGTGTGAGTGTGTGTCTGAGGGGCTGTTTGTGAGCGTGTGACGGAGGGGCCTTGTGTGAGTGTGGGTCGGAAGGGCTCTGTGTGAGAGTGTGTCAGAGCATCTGTGTGAGAGTCTGTGTCTGAGGGGCAATGTATGAGTCTGTGTCCGAGGGGCTGAGAGAGAGTGTATGTTGGAGGGGCTGTGAGTGAGTTTGTGTTGGAGGAGCTGTGTGAGAATGTGTTTCAGAGGGGCTGTGTGAGTGAGTGTGTTGGATATGCTGTGAATGAGTGTGTTTCGGAGGGGCTGTGTGAGAGTCTATTTTGTAGGATCCATATGTGAGTTTACATTGGAGTGGCTGTGTGAGTATGTGTCGGAGGGGCTGTATATGGTCATGTGTCAGAGGGTCTGTGCATGTGTGTGTGTGTCTGCCAGAGAGGCAGTGTTTCTGTGTGTGTGTTGGAGGGGCTGTGTGTGAGTGTGTGTCATAAGGGCTGTTTGTATGTGTCAGATGGGCTGTGTGTGAGTGTGTGTCTCCAGGATGGTGTGTCATGATGTTTCGGAGCGGCTGTGTGTGTGTGTGTGTGTCGGAGGGGCGTTGTGTGAACGTGTTTCAAAGGAACTTTGCATGCGTTTGTGAGTTTGCGTTGGAGTGGCTGTGTGAGTGTGTGTCGGAGGGGCTGTGTATGAGTGTGTGTCAGAGGGGCTGTGAGAGTGTGTGTTGGAGGGGATCTGTGAGTATGTTTCAGTGGGGCTGTGTTTGTGTGTGTATCAGAGGGGCTCTGTGTGTGTTTGTGTTGGAGAGGCTCTGTGTGACAATGTATTGGAGGGTCTGTGTCTGTCTATGTGTTGGAGGGGCAGTGTTTGATTTTCAGAGGGGCTGTGAGTGACTATGTGTTGGAGGGGCTGTCTGTGACTATTTGGTGGCTTGACTGTGTGTTGGAGATTCAGTGTGTGAGCTTGAGTAGGAGGGACTGTGTGTGAGAGTATGTCAGAGCGTCTGTGTGAGAGTCTGTGTCTGTGGGGCTATGTATGAGTCTGTGTCCGAGGGGCTGTGTGAGAGTGTATGTCGGAGGGGCTGTGGGTGAATTTGTGTTGGAGGAGCTGTGTGAGAGAGTGTTTCAGAGGGGCTGTGTGAGAGAGTGTGTTGGATTTGCTGTGAGTGAGTATGTTTCGGAGGGGCTGTGTGAGAGTGTGTGTCGGAGGGTCTGTGTGTGATTGTGTGTCAGAGGGTTTGTGTGTCAGTGTGTTTTGGAGGAGCTATGTGTGGGTGTTTGTCAGAGGGGCTGTGTGTAAGTGTGTGTTGGAGGGGCTCTGTGTGAGTGTGCGTTTGTAAGGGGTGTGTGTGTGTGTGTGTGAGACAGGTTGTGTGTGGGTGTGTGTCAGAGGGACTGTGTGTGAGTGTGTGTCGGAGGAACTGTGTGTGTGCATATGTTGGAGGGGCTGTATGTGGTCGTGTGTCGGAGGGTCTGTGCATGCGTGTGTCTGTCTGTCAGAGATGCCGTGTTTGTGTGTGTGTGTTGGAGGGGCTGTGTGTCAGTGTGTGTCATAAGGGCAGTTTGTGTGTGTCGGACGTGCTGTGTGTGAGTGTGTGTCTGCAGGACGGTGTGTCATGGTGTTTCAGAGGGGATGTGTGTGAGTGTTTGTCGGAGGGGCGGTGTGTGAGCGTGTTTCAAAGGAACTTTGCATGCATATGTGTGTCTGTTGCAGATGCCATTCATGTGTGAATGTGTGTCTGAGGGGCTGTTTGTGAGTGTTTGTCGGAAGGGCTCTGTATGAGTGTGCATCGGAGGGCTCTGTGTGTGAGTTTGTGTCGTATGGTCTGTGTGCGAGTGTGTTTCAGGGGCTGTGTGTGAGCGCGTGTCGGAGGGGTTGTGTGAATGTGTGTGTTGGAGTGTCTGTCTCTGAGTGTGTGTCAGAAGGTCTGTGTGTGAGTATGTGTCAGAGGGTCTTTTTGTGGGTTTGTATCGGAGGGTCCGTGTGTGAGTTTGTTTTGGAGGGGCTGTGTGAGAGGCTGTTTCAGAGGGGCCCTATGTCAGTTTGCGTCGGAGTGCCTGTGTGAGTGGGAGTCGGCGGGGTTGTGTATGAGTGTGTGTCAGAAGGGCTGTGTGAGAGTCTGTGTCTGAGCAGCAGTGTATGAGTGTGTGTTGGAGGGGCTGTGTGTGTGTGTGTCTTGGACGGGCTGTGTGTGAGTGTGTGTCAGAGGGGCTATTTTCGTGTGTATCAGAGGGGCTCTGTGTGTGTGTGTTTTGGAGAGGCTCTGTTTGACTATGTATTGGAGGGTCTATGTCTGTCTATGTGTTAGAGGGGCGGTGTTTGTTTTTCAGAGGGGCTGTGAGTGACTATCTGTTGGAGGGGCTGTCTGTGACTATTTGTTGGCTTGACTGTGTGTTGGAGACTCTGTGTGTGAGCATGAGTAGGAAGGACTGTGTGTGAGTATGTGTCGGAGGGGCTGTGTGTGAGAGTATGTCAGAGTGTCTGTGCGAGAGTCTGTGTCTGAGGGGCTATGTATGAGTCTGTGTACGAGGGGCTGTGTGAGAGTATATGTTGGAGGGGCTGTGAGTGAGTTTGTGTTGGAGGAGCTGTGTGAGAGTGTGTTTCAGAGGGGCTGTGTGAGAGTGTGTGTTGGATTTGCTGTGAGTGAGTGTGTTTCGGAGGGGCTGTGTGAGAGTCTGTTTCAGATGTTTCGTATGTGAGTTTGCATTGGAGTGGCTGTGTGAGTGTGTGTTGGAGTGGCTGGGTATGAGTGTGTGTCAGAAGGGCTGTCTGAGTGTGTGTTGGAGGGGCTGTGTGAGTGTGTTTCAGTGAGGCTGTGTAAGAGTCTGTGTCTGAGGGGCTCTGTATGAATATTTGTCGGAGGAGCTGTTTGTGTGTGTGTCGTAGGGGCTGTGTGTGAGTATGTGACGGCGGGGCTTTGTGTGTGTGTGTGTGTCATAGAGGCTGTGTGTGAGTGTGTTTTGGAGGTCCTGTTTGTGAGTGTGTGTTGTGGGGGTTGTGTGTGAGTGTGTGTCACAGTGCCTGAATGTGTTAGCATTTGTCAGAGGTGCTGTGTGTGAGTGTGTATTGGAGGGGCTGTGTGTGAGTGTGTGTCAGATGTGGCTGTGTGTTTGTGTCAGATGGGCTGTTGGTGAGTGTGTGTCAGAGGGGCTTTGCATGAGAGTGTTTTGGAGTGGCTGTGTGTGTTAGCGTTTGTCAGAGGTGCTGTGTGTTAGCATGTTTCTGAGTGGCTGTGCGTGCGTGTGTGTATCTGTTGGAGGGTCTCTGTGTGTGTGACGGAGGGGAGGGGCTGTGTGTGATTGTGTGTTGGTGGGGCTGTTTGTGAGTGTGTGTCGGAGGGACCAAGTGTGAGTGTGTGTCAAAGGAGTTTTGTGTTAGTGTGTATCGGAGGGATGTATGTGAATTTTCGTCAGAGGAGTTGTGTGTAAGTGTGTGTTGGAGGGGCTGTGTGTGAATGTATTTTTGAGGGCCTGTGTGTGAGTGTGTGTTGGAGCAGCTGTGTGTAAGTGTGCATCGGAGGTGCTGTGTGTCATTGTGTTTCGGAGGGTTGGTGTTTGAGAGTGTCTCAGAGGGGCTGTGTCTGTTAGCATTTGTAGGAGGGGCTTTGAGTTAGCGTGTTGCGGAGGAGCTGTGCGTGCTTATGTGTGTCTGTCGAAGAGGCTGTTTGTGTGTGTCGGGGGTCTCCGTGTATGTGTCGGAGGGGCTGAGTGTGAATGTGTTTTGGAGGTGGTGTTTGTGCGTGTGTGTTGGAGGGGCCGTGTGTGAGTGTGTGTCGAAGGAGTTGTGTGTGAGTGTGTGTCATACGGTCTGTGTGTGAGTGTGTGTTGGAGGGGCTGTGTGAGTGTGTTTCAGTGAGGCTGTGTAAGAGTCTGTGTCTGAGGGGCTCTGTATGAATATTTGTCGGAGGAGCTGTTTGTGTGTGTGTCGTAGGGGCTGTGTGTGAGTATGTGACGGCGGGGCTTTGTGTGTGTGTGTATGTCATAGAGGCTGTGTGTGAGTGTGTTTTGGAGGTCCTGTTTGTGAGTGTGTGTTGTGGGGGTTGTGTGTGAGTGTGTGTCACAGTGCCTGAGTGTGTTAGCATTTGTCAGAGGTGCTGTGTGTGAATGTGTTTTTGAGGGCCTGTGTGTGAGTGTGTGTTGGAGGGGCTGTGTGTAAGTGTGCATGCTGTGTGTCATAGTGTTTCAGAAGGACGGTGTGTGAGAGTGTCACAGAGGGGCTGTGTGTGTTAGCATTTGTAGGAGGAGTTGTGTGTTAGCGTGTTGCGGAGGAGCTGTGCGTGCTTATGTGTGTCTGTTGAAGAGGCTGTTTGTGTGTGTCGAACGGTCTCCATGTATGTGTTGGAGAGGCTGTGTGTGAAGGTGTTTCGGAGGGGGTGTTTGTGCGTCTGTGTCGGAGGGGCCGTGTGTCAGTGTGTGCCGAAGGGGTTGTGTGTGAGTGTGGGTCGTACGGTCTGTGTGTGAGTGTGTGTCGGAGGGTCTATGTGTGAGTGTGTGTCAGAGGGTCTATGTGTGAGTGTGTGTCAAAGGGTTTCTTTGTGAGTGTGTGTCGGACGGTCTGTGTGTAAGTGTGTGTCAGAGGGGCTTCGTGTCAGTGCATTTCGGAGGGGCTGTGTGTGGATGTTTATCAGAGGGGCTGTGTGTAAGTGTGTGTTGGAAGGGCTCTGTGTAAGTGTGCATTTGTAAGGGGTTTGTGTGTTTTTGTGGGACGGGCTGTGTGTGGGTGTGTGTCAGAGGGACTGTGTGTGAGTGTGTGTCGAAGGAGTTGTGTGTGAGTGTGTGTCATACGGTCTGTGTGTGAGTGTGTGTTGGAGGGGCTGTGTGAGTGTGCATTTGTAAGGGGTTTGTGTGTTTGTGTGGGACGGGCTGTGTGTGGGTGTGTGTCAGAGGGATAGTGTATGTATATGTGTCGTAGAGGATGTATGTGGTTGTGTGTCGGAGGGTCTGTGCATGCGTGTGTCTGTCTGTCAGAGAGGGCGTGTTTGTGTGTGTGTGTTGGAGGGGCTGTGTGTGAGTGTGTGTCATAAAGGCTGTTTGTGTGTGTTGGACAGGCTGTGCGTGAGAGTGTGTCTGCAGGATGGTGTGTCATGGTGTTTCAGAGGGGATGTATGTGAGTGTTTGTCGGAGGGGCGATGTGTGAGCGTGTTTCAAAGGAACTTTGCATGCGTATGTGTGTCTGTTTCAGAGGCCGTTTGTGTGTGAATGTGTGTCTGAGGGGCTGTTTGTGAGTGTTTGTCGGAAGGGCTCTGTATGAGTGTGCATCGGAGGGGCTGTGTGTGAATTTGTGTCGAAGGTGCTGTGTTTGAGCCTGTGTCTGAGTGGCTGTGCGTGCGTGTGTGTATCTGACGGGGTGTCTCTGTGTGTGTGTGTCAGAGGGGCTGTGTGTGATTGTGCAATGGAGGGGCTGTTTGTGAACATATGTCAGAGCGGCCTTGTGTGAGTGCGTTTTGGAAGGTCTGTTTCTGAGTGTGTGTCAGAGGGGACACGTGGGAGTGTATGTGGAAGGGGTTGTGTGTGAGTGTGTGTGGAAGGGGCTGTTTGTGAGTGTGTTTTGGAGGGATGTGTGTGAGTGTGTGTTGAAGGGGTTGTGTATGAGCTTGTGTCCCAGGGGCTGTGTGTGTTAGCGTATGTTAGAGGTGCTGTGTGTGAGTGTCTGTTGGAGGGGCTGTGTGTGTTTGTCGGATGGGCTGCGGGTGGTGAGTGTGTTTTGGAGGGACTGTCTGTGAGTGTGTGTCAGAGGGGGTCTGTGTGAGAGTGTGGCGGAGTGGCTGTGTTTGAGTGTGTGTCAGAGTTGCTGTGTGTGAGTGTGTTTCTGAGGGGCTGTGCGTGCATGTGTGCTTCTGTCGGAGGATCTCTGTGTGTGTGTGTCGGAGGGGCTCTGTGTGATTGTGTATTGGAGGGGCTGTTTGTGAGTGTGTGTCAGAGAGGCCTTGTGTGTGTGTGCTTCGGAGGGTCTGCTTCTGAGTGTGTGTCGGAGGTGCCAGGTGTGAGTGTGTGTCAAAGGATTTGTGTGTTAGTGTGTATCGGAGGGATGTATGAGACTTTTCGTCGGAGGTATTGTATGTAAGTATTTGTCGGAGAGGTTGTGTGTGAATGTGTTTTTGAGGGCCTGTGTGTGAATGTGTGTTGGAGGGGCTGTGTGTAAGTGTGCATCGGAGGGGCTGTGTGTCATTGTGTTTCGGAAGGACGGTGTGTGAGAGTGTCTCAGAGGGGCTGTGTGTGTTAGCATTTGTAGAAGGGGTTATGTGTTAGCCTGTTGCAGAGGAGCTGTGCGTGCTTATGTGTGTCTGTCGAAGAGGCTTTTTATGTGTGTCGGAGGGGCTGTGTGTGAATGTGATTCAGAGGGGTGTTTGTGCGTGTGTGTCGAAGGGGTTGTGTGTGAGTGTGTGTCGTACGGTCTGTGTGAGATTGTGTGTCGGAGGGTCTATGTGTGAGTGTGTGCCAAAGGGTTTCTTTGTGAGTGTGTGTCGGACGGTCTGTGTGTGCATGTGTGTTGGAGGGGCTGTGTGTAAGTGTGCATCGGAGGGGTTGTGAGTCATTGTGTTTCAGAGGAACGGTGTGTGAGAGTGTCTCAGAGGGGCTGTGTCTGTTAGCATTTGTAGGAGGGGCTGTGTGTTAGCGTGTTGCGGAGGAGCTGTGCGTGCTTATGTGTGTCTGTCAAATGAGGCTGTTTGTGTGTGTTGGAGGGTCTGCATGTATGTGGCGGAGGGACTGTGTGTGAGTGTGTTTCGGAGGGGGTGTTTGTGCATGTGTGTCGGAGGGGCCATGTGTGAGTGTGTGTCGTACGGTCTGTGTGAGAGTGTGTGTCGGAGGGTCTATGTGTGAGTGTGTGTCAAAGGGTTTCTTTCTGAGTGTGTGTTGGACGGTCTGTGTGTAAGTGTGTGTCAGAGGGGCTGTGTGTCAGTGCGTTTCGGAGGGGCTGTGTGTGGATGTTTGTCAAAGGGGCTGTGTGTAAGTTTGTGTTGGAGGGCCTCTGTGTGAGTGTGCATTTGTAAGGGGTGTGTGTGTGAGTGGGACGGGCTGTGTGTGGGTGTGTGTCGGAAGGGCTCTGTGTGAGTGTGCGTCGGATGGGCTGTGTGTGAATTTGTGTCATTTGGTCTGTATGCGAGTGTGTGTCAGAGGGTTTGTTTGTGAGTGTGTGTCTGAGGAGCTGTGTGTAAACGCGTGTTGGAGGGGTTGTGTGCGTGTGTGTGTTGGAGTGTCTGTCTCTGAGTGTGTGTCAGAAGGTCTGTGTGTGAGTATGTGTCAGAGGGTCTTTTTGTGGGTTTGTTTTGGAGGGTCCGTGTGTGAGTTTGTTTTGTCGGGGCTGTGTGAGAGTCTATTTCAGAGGGGCCGTATGTCAGTTTGCATCGGAGTGCCTGTGTGAGTGTGTGTCTGAGGGGCTATGTATGAGTCTGTGACTGAGCGGCTGTGTGAGAGTGTATGTCGGAGGGGCTGTGAGTGAGTTTGTTTTGGAGGAGCTGTGTGAGAGTGTGTTTCAGAGGGGCTGTGTGAGTGAGTTTGTTGGATTTGCTGTGAGTGAGTGTGTTTCGGAGGGTCTGTGTGAGAGTCTGTTTCAGAGGGTCCGTATGTGAGTTTGCGTTGGAGTGGCTGTGTGATTGTGTGTTGGAGTGGCTGTGTATGAGTGTGTGTCAGAGGGGCTGTGTGACTGTGTGTTGGAGGGTCTGTGAGAGTGTGTTTCAGTGAGGCTGTGTGAGAGTCTGTGTCAGAGGGGCTCTGTATGAATATTTGTTGGAGGAGCTGTTTGTGTGTGTGTGTTGGAGGGCCTGTGTGTGTGTGTCGTAGGGGCTGTGTGTGAGTATGTGTCGGCAGGGCTTTGTGTGTGTGTGTGTGTCAGAGAGGCTGTGTGTGAGTGTGTTTCGGAGGTGCTGTGTGTGAGTGTGTGTTGAAAGGGTTGTGTGTGAGCGTGTGTCGCAGTGGCTGAGTGTGTTAGCATTTGTCAGAGGTGCTGTGTGTGAGTGTGTATTGGAGGGGCTGTTTGTGAGTGTGTGTTGGAGGGGCTGTGTGTGTGTGTATGTGTCTGTCAGATGTGTTTGTATCGGATGGGCTGTTGGTGATTGTGTGTCGGGGGACTGTCTGTGAGTGTGTGTCAGAGGGGCTGTGTGTGAGCGTGTGTCTGAGTGGCTGTGCGTGTGTGTGTGTATCTCTCGGAAGGCCGCTGTGTGTGTGTCAGAGGGGCTGTGTGTGATTGTGTGTTGGAGGGGCTGTTTGTGAGTGTATGTCAGAGGGGCCAAGTGTGACTGTGTGTCAAAGGAGTTGTGTTTTAGTGTGTATCGGAGGGATGTATGTGATTGTGTTTTTGAGAGCCTGTGTGTGATTGTGTGTTGGAGAGGCTGTGTGTAAGTGTGCATTGGAGGGGCTGTGTGTCATTGTGTTTCGGAGGGACGGTGTGTGAGAGTGTCTCAGAGGGGCTGTGTGTGTTAGCATTTGTAGGAGGGGCTGTGTGTTAGCGTGTTGCGGAGGAGCTGTGCGTGCTTATGTGTGTCTGTCGAAGAGGCTGTTTGTGTGTGTCGGATGGTCTCCGTGTATGCGTCGGTGGGGCTGTGTGTGAATGTATTTCGGAGGGAGTGTTTGTGCGTGTGTGTTGGAGGGGTCGTGTGTGAGTGTGTGTCGAAGGGGTAGTGTGTGAGTGTGTGTCGTACGGTCTGTGTGTGCGTGTGTGTCGGAGGGTCTATGTGTGAGTGTGTGTTGGAAGGTCTGTGTGTGAGTGTGTGTCATAGGGTTTCTTTGTGAGTTTGTGTCAGACGGTCTGTGTGTAAGCGTGTTTCGGAGTTGCTGTGTGTCAGTGCATTTCGGAGGGGATGTGTGTGGATGTTTGTCATAGGGGCTGTGTGTAAGTGTGTGTTGAAGGGGCTCTGTGTGAGTGTGCATTTGTAAGGTGTGTGTGTGTGTGTGTGTGTGTCTGGGACAGGCTGTGTATGGATGTGTGTCAGAGTGACTGTGTGTGAGTGTGTGTGGGTGGGACTCTGTGTATGTATGTATTGGAGGGGCTGTGTGTGTTAGCGTTTGTCGGAGGGGCTGTGTGTGAGTGTGTGTCAGAGGTGCTGTGTGTGATTGTGCGTTGGAGGTGCTGTTTGTGAGCATGTGTCAGAGCGGCCTTGTGTGAGCATTTTTCGGAAGGTCTGTTTCTGAGTGCCATGTGTGAGTGTGTGTTGAAGGGGTTGAGTATGAGTGTGTATCGGAGGGGCTGTTTGTGGGTGTTTGTCCGAGGAGCTGTGTGTAATTGTGTGTCGGCGGGGCTGTGTGTGAGTGTCTGTTTGAGGACCTTTGTGTGAGCATGTGCAGGGGGGGCTGTGTGTCACTGTGTCGTAGTGGCTGTGTGTAAGTGTGTATTGCATGGGATATGTGCCATTGTGTTTCGGAGGGGCTATATGTGAGTGTGTGTCAGAAGGGCGGTGCGTGAGAGTGTATCGGATGGGCTGTGTGTGTTAGCATTTGTAGGAGGGGCTGTGTGTGAGCTTGTTTCGGAGGAGCTGTGTGTGCGTATGTGTACCTGTCGAAGAGGCTGTTTGTGTGTGTCAGAGGGGCTCTGTGTATGTGTCGGAGGGGCTGTGTGTGAATGTGTGTTGGAGGGGGTGTTTGTGAGTGTGTGTTGGAGGGGCCTTGTGTGAGTGTGTGCCAAAAGAGCTGTGTGTGAGTGTGTGTTTGAGGGACCGTGTGTGATTGTGTGTTGAAGGGTTTGTGTGTGAGTGTGTGTCAGATGGTCTGTGTGTTAGTGTGTGTCAGTGTGTTTTGGAGGGACTGTGTGTGAGTGTTTGTCAGAGGGGCTGTGTGTTGGAGAGGCTGTGAGTAAGTGTGTGTCGGACGGGCTCTGTGTGAGTATGCATTTGAGTGGCTTTGTGCAAGTATATGTCGAAGTGTTTGTGTGTGCATGTGTGGTGGAGAGGCTGTGTGTGAGTGTGTGTTGGAGGGGCTGTGTGCATGTATAGGACAGGCTGTGTGTGAGCGTGTGTCAGAAGGACCACGTGTGATTGTGTGTCAAAGTCTTTGTGTGTGTGTGTGTCGGAGGGGCTATGTTTGAGTTTGTGTTTGAGGGGATGTGTGTGTGTTTCTGTTAGAGGGGCTCTGTGTGAGTGTGTGTCGGAGACGCTGTGTGTGTGTTTCTGTCAGAAGGGCTGTGTGTGAGTGTGTGTTGGAGTGGCTGTGTGTGTTAGCGTTTGTCAGAGGTGCTGTGTGTGGGTGTTTGTTGGAGGGGCTGTGCGTTAGTGTGTGTCGGAGGGGCTGTGTGTGTGTATGTGTCTGTCAGAGGGGCTGTGTGTTTGTGCCGGATGGGCTGTTGGTGAGTGTGTGTCGAGGGGAATGTCTGTGAGTTTGTGTCAGAGGGGCTTTGAGTGAGAGTGTTTCGGAGTGGCTGTGTGTGTTAGTGTTTCTCAGAGAAGATGTGCCTGCATGTGTGTTTCTGTTGGAGGGTCTCTGTGTGTGTGTCGGAAGGGCTGTGTATGATTGTGTGTTGGAGGGGCTGTTTGTGAGTGTGTGTCGGAGGGGTCAAATGTGAGTGTGTGTCAAAGGAGTTGTGTGTTAGTGTGTATTGGAGGGATGTATGTGAATTTTCATCAGAGGAGATGTGTGTAAGTGTGTGTCAGAGCGGCTGTGAGTGAATGTGTTTTTGAGGGCCTGTGTGGGTGTGTGTTGGAGGGGCGGTGTGTGAGAGTGTCTCAGAGGGGCTGTGTGTGTTAGCTTTTGTAGGAGGGGCTACGTGTGAGTCTGTTGCGGAGGAGCTCTGCATGCTTATGTGTGTCTGTCGAAGAGGCTGTTTGTGTGTGTCGGAGTTTCTCCGTGTATGTGTCGGAGGGACTGTGTGTGAATGAGTTTCGTAGGGGCTGTTTGTGAAAGTGTGTCAGAGGTGCCTTGTGTGAGTGTGTGTCGAAAGTTTTGTGTGTGAGTGTGTGTCGTATGGTCTGTGTGTGAGTGTGTGTCAGAGGGTCTATGTGTGAGTGTGTGTCAGAGGGTATGTGTGTGAGTGTGTGTCAAAGGTTTTCTCTGTGAGTGTGTGTCAGATGGTCTGTGTGTAGGTGTGTGTCAGAGGGGCTGTGTGTCAGTGCATTTCGGAGGGGCTGTGTGTGAGTGTGTGTCAGAGGGGCTGTGTTTGTATGTATCAGAGGGGCTCTGTGTTTGTGTGTGCGTTGGAGAGGCTCTGTGTGACTATGTATTGGAGGGTCTGTGTCTGTCTATGCGTTGGAGGAGCGGTGTTTGTTTTTCAGATGGGGTGTGATTGATTATGTGTTGGAGGATCTGTCTGTGACTATTTGTTGATTTGACTGTGTGTTGGAGATTCAGTGTGTGAGCATGAGTAGGAGAGATTGTGTGTGAGTATGTATCGAGGGACTCTGTGTGAGAGCATGTCAGAGCATCTGTGTGAGAGTCTGTGTCTGAGGGGCTATGCATGAGTCTGTGTCGGAGGGGCTCTGTGAGAGTGTATGTCGGAGGGGCTGTGAGTGAGTTTGTGTTGGAGGAGCTGTGTGAGAGTGTATTTCAGAGGGGCTGAGTGAGAGAGTGTGTTGGATTTGCTGTGAGTGAGTATGTTTCAGAGGGGATGTGTGAGGGCCTGTATCGGAGGGTCTGTATGTGAGTTCGCATTGGAGTGGCTGTGTATGAGTGTGTGTCAGAGGGGCTGTGTAAGTGTGTGTTGGAGGGGCTGTGTGAGTGTGTTTCAGTGGGGCTGTGTGAGAGTCTGTGTTGGAGGCGCTCTGTATGAATGTTTGTTGGAGGAGCTGTTTGTGTGTGTGTGTTGGAGGGGCTGTGTGTGTGTGTGTCGTAGGGGCTGTGTGTGAGTATGTGACCACGGGGCTTTGTGTGTGTGTGTGTGTGTGTCAGAGCGGCTGTGTGTGATTGTGTTTCGGAGGGGCTGTGTGTGAGTGTGTGTTGAAGGGATTGTATGTGAGCATGTGTTGGAGTGGCTGAGTGTGTTAGCGTTTGTCAGAGGTGCTATGTGCGAGTGTGTGTTGGAAGGGCTGTGTGTAAGTGTGTGTCGGATGGGCTGTTGGTGAGAGTGTGTTGGGGGGACTGTTTGTGAGTGTGTATCAGAAGGGCTTTATGTGAGAGTGTTTCAGAGTGGCTGTGTGTGTTAACGTTTGTCAGAGGGGCTATGCGTGATTGTGTGTCAGAGGTGTGTGTGAGCGTGTGTCTGAATGGCTGTGCATGCATGTGTGTATCTGTTGGAGGAGCTCTGTTTGTGTGTCGGAGGGGCTGTGTGTGATTGTATATTGGAGGGGCTGTTTGTGAGTGTTTGTCAGAGGAGCTGAGTGTAAGTGTGTGTCTGAGGGGTTGTGTATGAGTGTGTGTTTGTGGGCCTGTGTGTGAGCGTGTGTTGGAGGTGTTGTGTGAGAGTCTATGTTGGAGGGGCTGTGAGTGAGTTTGTGTTGGAGGAGCTGTGTGAGATTGTGCTTTGGAGGGGCTGTGTGAGAGTATGTTTTTGATTGGCTGTGCATGAGTGTGTTTCGGAGGGGCTGTGTGAGAGTCTGTTTCAGGGGGTCCATATGTGAGTTTGTGTTGGAGTGGCTGTGAAATTGTGTGTCAGAGAGGCTGTGTATGAGTGTGTGTCAGAGGGGCTGTGTGAGTGTGTGTCAGAGGGGCTGTGTATGAGTGTGTGTTGGAGGCGCTGTGTGAGTCTGTTTCAGAGGGGCTGTGTGAGAGTCTGTGTCAGAGGGGCTGTGTATGAATATTTTTCTCGGAGGACCTGTTTGTGTGTGTGTGTTGGAGGGCCTGTGTGTGAGTGTGTTTTGGAGGGATGTGTGAAAGTGTGTGTTGAGGGGGTTGTGTGTGAGTGTGTGTCCGAGGGGCTGTGTGTGTTAGCATTTGTCAGAGGTGCTGTTTTTGAGTGTGTGTTGGAGGGGCTGTGTGTGTCTGTCAGATGGGCTGCGGGTGATTGTGTGTCGGGGGGACTGTCTGTGAGTGTGTGTCACAGGGGCTCTATGTGAGAGTGTGGCGGAGTGGCTGTGTTTGAGTGTGTGTCGGAGTTGCTGTGTGCGTGTGTATCTGAGGGGCTGTGCGTGCATGTGTGTTTCTGTTGGAGGAACTCTGTGTGTTTGTCGGAGGGGCTCTGTTTGATTGTGTATTGGAGGGGCTGTTTGTGAGTGTATGTCAGAGGGATTTGTGTGTGTGTGCTTCAGAAGTTCTGCTTCTGAGTGTGTGTTGGGGGGCAAGGTGTGAGTGTGTGTCAAAGGAGTTGTGTGTTAGTGTGTACCGAAAGGATGTATGTGAAATTACGTCGGAGGAGTTGTGTGTAAGTGTTTGTCAGAGGGGCTGTGTGTGAATGTGTTTTTGAGGGCCTGTGTGTGAGTGTGTGTTGGAGGGGCTGTGTGTAAGTGTGCATCGGAGCGGCTGTGTGTCATTGTGTTTCGGAGGGACGGTGTGTGAGTGTGTCTCAGAGGGGCTGTGTCTATTAGCATTTGTAAGAGGGGCTGTGTGTTAGCGTGTTGATGAGGAGCTGTGCATGCTTATGTTTGTCTGTCGAAGAGGCTGTTTGTGTGTGTCGGAGGGTCTCCGTGTATGTGTCGGAGGGGTTGTGTGTGAATCTGTTTCGGAGGGGGTATTTGTGCATGTGTGTCGGAGGGGCCGTGTGTGAGTGTGTGTCGAAGGGGTTGTGTGTGAGTGTGTGTCATACGGTTTGTGTGTGAGTGAGTGTCGGAGGGTCTATGTGTGATTGTGTGTCGGAGGGTCTGTGTGTGAGTGTGTGTCCGATGGTCTGTGTGTAACTGTGTGTCAGAGGGTCTGTGTGTCAGTGCATTTCGGAGGGGTTGTGTGTGGCTGTTTGTCAGAGGGGCTGTGTGTAAGTGTGTGTTGGAGGGTCTATGTGTGAGTGTGCATTTGTAAGGGGTGTGTGTGTGTGTGTGGGACGGGCTGTGTGTCAGTGTGTGTCAGAGTGAGTCTGTCTCGGAGGGTCTGTATGTGAGTTCGCGTTGATGTGGCTGTGTGTGAGTGTGTGTTGGAGTGGCTGTGTATGAGTGTGTGTCAGAGTGGCTGTGTGAGTGTGTGTTGGAGGGGTTGTGTGAGTGTGTTTCAGTGGGGCTGTGTAAGAGTCTGTGTCGGAGGTGCTCTGTATGAATGTTTGTCGGAGGAGCTGTTTGTGTGTGTGTGTGTTGGAGGGGCTGTGTGTGTGTTTCGTAGGTGCTGTGTGTGAGTATGTGTCAGTGGGGCTTTGTGTGTGTGTGTGTGTCAGAGCATCTGTGTGTGAGTGTGTTTTGGAGGGGCTGTGTGTGATTGTGTGTTGAAAGGATTATGTGTGAGCGTGTGTCGGAGTAGATAAGTTTGTTTGCATTTGTCAGAGGTGTTGTGTGCAAGTGTGTGTTGGAGGGGCTGTGGGTGAGTGTGTGTCGGATGGGCTATTGGTGAGACTGTGTTGGGGGGACTGTTTGTGAGTGTGTGTCAGGGGGCTTTATCTGAGAGTATTTCCGAGTGGGTGTGTGTGTTAGCGTTTGTCAGAGGGGCTATGCGTGATTGTGTGTCAGAGGTGTGTGTGAGCGTGTGTCTGAATGGCTGTGCGTGCGTGTGTGTATCTTTCGGAGGAGCACTGTTTGTTTTTTCAGAGGGGCTGTGTGTGATTGTGTGTTGGAGGGGCTGTTTGTGAGTGTTTGTCGGAGGAGCTGTGGGTAAGTATGTGTCTGAGGGGTTGTGTATGAGTGTGTGTTTGAGGGCCTGTGTGTGAGCATGTGTTGGAGTGGCTGTGTGTGAGTGTGTCGTAGGGGCGGTGTGTAAGTGTGTATTGGATGGGCTGTGTGCCATTGTGTTTCGGAGGGGCTGTGTGTGAGTGTGTGTCGGAGTGGTGGTGTGTGAGAGTGTGTCGGATGGTCTGTGTGTGTTAGCGTTTGTAGGAGGGGCTGTGTGTGAGCATGTTTCAGAGGAGATGTGTGTGCGTATGTGTGTCTGTCGAAGAGGCTGTTTGTGTGTGTTGTAGAGGCTCTGTGTATGTGTCGGGGGGCTGTGTGTGAATGTGTGTTTGAGGGTCTGTGCGTGAGTTTGTGTTGAAGGGTTTGTGTGTGAGTGTGTGTCAGACGGTATGTGTGTCAGTGTGTGTCAGAGGGGCTGGGTGTCTCTGTGTTTTGGAGGGGCTGTGTGTAAGTGCGTGTCAGAGGAGCTGTTTGTGAGTGTGCGTTTGAGTTGCTGTGTGCGAACATGTGTCGAAGGTTTGTGTGTGCATGTGTGTTGGAGAGGCTGTGTGTGTGTGTGTGTGTTTGTGTGACGGAGGGGCTGTGTGCATGTATAGGACAGGCTGTGTGTGACCGTGTGTCGGAAGGGGCCGTGTGCGAGTGTGCATCAAAGGCTTTGGGTGTGAGTGTGTCGGAGGAGCTATGTTTGAGTTTGTGTTTGAGGGGATGTGTGTGTCTGTGTATGTCGGAGCGGCTCTCTGTGAGTGTGTGTCAGATGGGCTGGGAGTGTGTTTCTGTCTGAGGGGCTGTGTGTGAGTGTTTGTTGGAGTAGTTTTGTGTGTATGTGTTTTGGAGAGCTCGTTTGTGAGTGTGTGTCGATGGCGGTGTGCGATCGCGTGTCAGAGGTGCTGTCTGTGAGTGTGTGTCAGTGTGTCTGTCTCTGAATGTGTGTCAGATGGGCTGTGTGTGAGTGTGTTTCGGAGGGGCTGTGTGAGAGTCTGTTTCAGAGGGGCTGTATGTCAGTTTGTGTCAGAGTGGCTCTGTGAGTGCGTGTCGGTGGGGATGTGTATGAGTGTGTGTCGGAGGGGGTGTGTGTGAGTTTGTTTCGGAGGGGCTGTGTATGAGTGTGTGTCAGAGGGGCTCTGTGTGAGAGTGTTTCAGAGTGGCTGTGTGACAGTCTGTGTCTGACGGGCAGTGCATCAGTGTTTGTCAGAGGGGCTCTGTGAGTGTGCATTGGAGAGGCTCTGTGTGACTATGTATTGGAGGTTCTGTGTCTGTCTATGTGTTGGAGGAGCGGTGTTTGTTTTTCAGACGGGCTGTGAGTGACTATGTGTTGGAGGGGCTGTCTGTGACTATTTCTTGGCTTGACTGTGTGTTGGAAATTCTGTGTGTGAGCACGTGTAGGAGAAACTGTGTGTGAGTGTGTGTCTGAGGGGATCTGTGTGAGAGAGTGTCAGAGTGGCTGTGTGAGAGTCTGTGTCTGAGGGGGTCTGTATGAGTGTGTGTCAGAGGGGCTGTGTGAGAGTATATGTTGGAGGAGCTGTGAGTGATTTTGTGTTGGAGGAGCTGTGTGAGATTGTGTTTTGGAGTGGCTGTGTGAGAATGTGTGTTTGATTGGCTGTGCGTGAGTGTGTTTCGGAGGGGCTGTGTGAGAGTCTGCTTTGGATGGTCCGTATGTGAGTGTGTGTTGGGGTGGCTTTGAAAGTGTGTGTCGGAGGGGCTGTGTATAAGTGTGTGTCAGAGGGGCTGTGTGAGGGTGTGTCGGAGGGGCTGTGTATGATTGTGTGTTGGAGGGGGTGTGTGAGTGTTTTTCAGAAGGGCTGTGTGAGAGTCTGTGTCAGAGGGGCTGTGTAAGAATGTTTTTGTCGGAGGAGCTGTTTGTGTGTGTGTGTTGGAGGGGCAGTGTGTGTGTGTGTCTGAGGGGCTGTGTGTGAGTATGTGTCGGCAGGTCTTTGTGTGTGTGTGTGTGTGTCGGAGCAGCTGTGTGTGAGTGTGTTTTGGAGGGACGTCTGTGTTAACGTTTGTCAGAGGTGCTGTGAGTAAGTTTGTGTTGGAGCGGCTGTGTGTGAGTGTCTGTCGGAGGGGCTGTGTGTGTGTGTCGGATGGGCTGCGCATGAGTGAGTGTCGGGGGGACTGTCTGTGAGTGTGTGTCAGAGGGGCTCTGTGTGAGAGTGTGGCGGAGTGGCTGTGTGTTAGCGTTTGTCAGAGGGGCTGTGTGTGAGCATGTGTCTGAGGGGCTGTGCATGCATGTGTGTTTCTGTCGGAGGAGCTCTGTGTATGTGTCACAGGAGCTCTGTGTGATTGTGTATTGAGGGGCTGTTTGTGAGTGTGTGTCAGTGGGGCCTTGTGTGTGTGTGCTTCGGAGGGTCTGCTTCTGAGTGTGTGTTGGAGGGGCTGTTTGTGCGTGTATGTGTCTGTCAGAGGCGCTGTGTGTTTGTGTCGGGTATGCAGTTGTTGAGTGTGTGTTGGGGGGAATGTCTGTGAGTGTGTGTCAGAGGGGCTTTGTGTGAGAGTGTATCGGAGTGGCTGTGTGTGTTAGCGTTTGTCAGAGGGGCTGTGTGTGTGTGTCAGAGGTGCTATGTCTGGGCGTGTGTCTGATTGGCTGTGCGTGCGTGTGTGTATCTGTTGGAAGGTCTCTGTGTGTGTCGGAGGTACTGTGTGTGATTGTGTGTTGGAGGTGCTTTTTGTGAGTGTTTGTCAGAGGAGCTGTGTGTAAGTGTGTGTCTGAGGGGCTGTGTGTGAGCGTGTGTTGGAGGGGCTGTGTGTGAGTGTGCATTTGAGTGGCTGTGTGCTGGTATGTGTCGAAGGGTTTCTGTGTGTGTGTGTGTTGGAGAGTCTGTGTGTGTGTGTGTGTGTGTGTGTGTGTGTGTGTGTGTGTGTGTGTGTGTGTGTGTGTGTGTGTGTGTGTGTGTGTGTGTGTGTGTGTGTGTGTGTGTGTGTGTGTGTGTGTGTGTGTGTCGGAGGGGCTGTGTGCGTGTATAGGACAGGCTGTGTGTGAGCATGTGTCGGAGGGACTGTGTGCGAGTGTGTGTCAAAGGCTTTGTGTGTGAGTGTGTCGGTGGAGCTATGTTTGAGTTTGTGTTTGAGGGGATGTCTGTGTCTGTGTGTCAGAGAGGCTCTGTGTGAGTGTGTGTCAGAAGGGCTGTGAGTGTGTTTCTGTCTGAGGGGCTGTGTGTGAGTGTTTGTTGGAGTAGATGTGTGTGTATGTGTTTTGGAGAGCTGGTTTGTGAGTGTGTGTCCGTGGCTGTGTGCGATCACGTGTCAGAGGCGCTGTCTGCGAGTGTGTGTTGGTGTGTCTGTCTCTGAGTGTCTGTCGGAGGGGCTGTGTGTGAATGTGTTTCAGAGGGGCTGGGTGAGAGTCTGTTTCAGAGGGGCCATATGTCAGTTTGTGTCAGTGTGGCTATGTGAGTGCATGTCGGTGGGGCTGTGTATGAGTGTGTGTCAGAGGGGGTGTGTGTGAGTTTGTTTCGGAGGGGCTGTGTATAAGTTGGAGGGACTGTATGTGTGTGTGTGTCAGAGAGGCTGTGTGTGAGTGGGTGTCAGAGGTGCTCTGTGTGTGTGTATGCATTGGAGAGGCTCTGTGTGACTATGTATTGGAGGTTCTGTGTCTGTCGATGTGTTGCAGGGGCCGTGTTTGTATTTCAGACAGGCAGTGAGTAACTACATGTTGGAGGGGCTGTCTGTGACTATTTCTTGGCTTGACTGTGTGTTCGAAATTCTGTGTGTGAGCATGTGTAGGAGGGACTGTGTGTGAGTGTGTGTCAGAGGGGGTCTGTGTGAGAGAGTGTCAGAGTGGCTGTGTGAGAGTCTGTGTCTGAGGGGCTATGTATGAGTGTGTGTCAGAGGGGCTGTGTGAGATTGTATGTTGGAGGAGCTGTGAGTGAATTTGTGTCAGAGGAGCTCTGTGAGATTGTGTTTTGGAGTGGCTGTGTAAGAGTGTGTGTTTGATTGGCTGTGCGTGAGTCTGTTTGGAGGGGCTGTGTGCGTGTATGTGACAGGCTGTGTGTGAGCGTGTGTCGGAAGGGGCCGTGTGCGAGTGTGTGTCAAAGGGGCTCTGTGTGAGAGTGTTTCAGAGTGGCTGTGTGACAGTATGTGTCTGAGGGGCAGTGTATGAGTGTTTGTCAGAGGGTCTCTGTGTGTGTGTGCATTGGAGAGGCTCTGTGTGACTATGTATTGGAGGGTCTGTGTCTGTCTATGTGTTGGAGGGGCGCTGTTTGTATTTCAGACAGGCTGTGAGTGACTATATGTTGGAGGGGCTGTCTGTGACTATTTCTTGACTTGACTGTGTGTTGGAAATTCTGTGTGTAGGCATGTGTAGGAGAGACTGTGTGTGAGTGTGTGTCTGAGGGGATTTGTATGAGAGAGTGTCAGAGTGGCTGTGTGAGAGTCTGTGTCTGAGGGGCTATGTATGAGTGTGTGTCAGAGGGGCTGTGTGAGATTGTATATGTTGGAGGAGCTGTGAGTGATTTTGTGTTGGAGGAGCTGTGTGAGATTGTGTTTTGGAGTGGCTGTGTGAGAATGTGTGTTTGATTGGCTGTGCGTGAGTGTGTTTCGGAGGGGCTGTGTGAGAGTCTGTTTTAGAGTGGCTGTGTGAGAGCATGTGTTTGATTGGCTGTGTGTGAGGGTGTTTCGGAGGGGCTGTGTGAGAATCTGTCTTGGATGGTCCGTATGTGAGTGTGTGTTGGGGTAGCTGTGAAAGTATGTGTCGGAGGGGCTGTGTATAAGTGTGTGTCAAAGGGGCTGTGTGAGGGTGTGTCGGAGGGGCTGTGTATGAGTGTGTGTTGGAGGGGCTGTGTGAGTGTGTTTCAGAAGGGCTGTGTGAGAGTCTGTGTCAGAGGGGCTGTGTAAGAATGTTTTTGTCGGAGGAGCTTTTTGTGTGTGTGTGTTGGAGGGGCGGTGTGTGAGTGTGTTTCGGAGGGAAGTGTGTGTTAACGTTTGTCAGAGGTGCTGTGAGTGAGTTTGTGTTGGTGGGGCTGTGTGTGAGCGTGTGTCTGAGGGGCTGTGCGTGCATGTGTGTTTCTGTCGGAGGAGCTCTGTGTGTGTCACAGGAGCTCTGTGTGATTGTGCATTGGAGGGGCTGTTTGTGAGTGTGTGTCAGAGGTGCATTGTATGTGTGTGCTTCGGAGGGTCTGCTTCTGAGTGTGTGTTGGAGGGGCTATGTGTGCGTGTATGTGTCTGTCAGAGGGGCTGTGTGTTTGTGTCGGATGGGCTGTTGGTGAGTGTGTGTTGGGGGGAATGTCTGTGAGTGTGTGCCAGACGGGCTTTGTGTGAGAGTGTATCGGAGTGGCTGTGTGTTTTAGCGTTTGTCAGAGGGGTTGTGTGTGTGTGTCAGAGGTGCTATGTCTGAGCGTGTGTCTGATTGGCTGTGCATGCGTGTGTGTATCTGTTGGAGGGTCTCTGTGTGTGTGTCGGAGGTGCTGTGTGTGATTGTGTGTTGGAGGGGCTGTTTGTGAGTGTTTGTCAGAGGAGCTGTGTGTGAGTGTGTGTCTGAGGGACTATGTGTGAGTGTTTGTCAGAGGAGCTGTGTGTAAGTGTGTGTCACAGGGGCTGTGTATGAGTGTGTTTTTGAGGACCTGTGTGTGTGTTGGAGGGGCTGTGTGTGAGTGTGCATTTGAGTGGCTGTGTGCTGGTATGTGTCGAAGGGTTTGTGTCTGCGTGTGTGTTGGAGAGTCTGTGTGTGTGTGTGTGTATGTGTGTATGTGTGTGTGTGTGTGTGTGTATGTGTGTGTGTATGTGTGTGTGTGTGTGTGTGTGTCGGATGGGCTGTGTGCGTGTATAGGACAGGCTGTGTGTTAGTGTTTTTCAGAGGGACCATGTGCGATTGTGTGTCAAAGGCTCTGTGTGTGAGTGTGTCGGCGGAGCTATGTTTGAGTTTGTGTTTGAGGGGATGTCTGTGTCTGTGTGTGTCAGAGTGGCTCTGTGTGAGTGTGTGTCAGATGGGCTGTGAGTGTGTTTCTGTCTGAGGGTTTGTGTGTGCGTGTGTGTTGGAGAGTCTGTGTGTGTGTGTGTGTGTGTGTGTGTGTGTGTGTGTCTGTTTCGGAGGGGCTGTGTGCGTGTATAGGACAGGCCGTGTGCGAGTGTGTGTCAAAGGCTTTGTGTGTGTGTGTCGGCGGAGCTATGTTTGAATTTGTGTTCGAGAGGATGTCTGTGTCTGTGTGTGTCGGAGCGGCTCTGTGTGAGTGTGTGTCAGAGGGTCTGTGAGTGTGTTTCTGTCTGAGGGGCTCTGTGTGAGTGTTTGTTGGAGTAGCTGTGTGTGTATGTGTTTTGGAGAGGTGGTTTGTGAGTGTGTGTCAGTGGTTGTGTGCGATCGCGTGTGAGAGGCGCTGTCTGTGAGTGTGTGTCAGTGTGTCTGTCTATGAGTCTCTGTCGGAGGGGCTGTGTGTGAGTGTGTTTCCGAGGGACTGTGTGAGAGTCTGTTGCAGAGGGGCCGTATGTCAGTTTGTGTCAGTGTAGCTGTGTGAGTGCGTGTCGGAGGGGCTGTGTGTGAGTGGGTTTCAGAGGGGCTCTGTGTGTGTGTGTTGGAGAGGCTCTGTGTGACTATCTATTGGAGGGCCTGTGTCTGTCGATGTGTTGAAGGGGCGGTGTTTGTATTTCAGACGGGCTGTGAGTGATTATATGTTGGATTATATGTCTGTGACTATTTCTTGGTTTGACTGTGTGTTAGAAATTCTGTGTGTGAGCGTGTTCAGGAGGGACTGTGTGTGAGTGTGTGTGAGAGGAGGTCTGTGTGTGAGAGTGTCAGAGCAGCTGTGTGAGAGTCAGTGTCTGAGGGGCTATGTATGAGTGTGTGTCAGAGGGGTTGTGTGAGATTGTATATTGGAGGAGCTGTGAGTGATTTTGTGTTGGAGGAGCTGTGTGAGATTGTGTTTTGGAGTGGCTGTGTGAGAATGTGTGTTTGATTGGCTGTGCGTGAGTGTGTTTCGGAGGGGCTGTGTGAGAGTCTGTTTTGGATGGTCCATATGTGAGTTTGTGTTGGAGTGGCTTTGAAAGTGTGTGTCGGAGGGGCTGTGTATCAGTGTGTGTCAGAGGGGCTGTGTGAGGGTGTGTCGGAGGGGCTGTGTATATGTGTGTGTTGGAGGGGCTGAGTGAGTGTGTTTCAGAGGGGCTGTATGAGAGTCTGTGTCAGAGGGGCTGTGTAAGAATGTTTTTGTCGGAGGAGCTGTTTGTGTGTGTGTGTTGGAGGGGCGGTGTATGTATGTGTTGAAGGGCCTGTGTGTGAGTATGTGTCGGCAGGACTTTGTGTGTGTGTGTGTCGGAGGGCTGTGTGTGAATGTGTGTCGGAGGGGCTGTTTGTGTTAGCATTTGTCAGAGGTGCTGTGTGTGAGTGTGTTTTGGAGAGGCTGTGTGTGTGTCTGTAAGAGGGGCTGTGTGTGTGTGTCGGATGGTCTGTGCATGTTTGTGTGTCGGGGGGACTGTCTATGAATGTGTGTCAGAGGGGCTCTGTGTGAGAGTGTGGCGGCGTGGCTGTGTGTGTTATCGTTTGTCAGAGGGGCTGTATTTGAGTGTGTGTCGGAGTTGCTATGTGTGAGCGTGTGTCTGAGGGGCTGAGCATGCATGTGTGTTTCTGTCGGAGGAGCTCTGTGTATGTGTGAGAGGGGCTCTGTGTGATTGTGTATTGGAGGGGCTGTTTGTGAGTGTATGTCAGAGGGGCCTTGTGTGTGTGTGCTTCGGAGGGTCTGCTTCTGAGTGTGTGTTGGAGGGGCTGTGTGTGCGTGTATGTGTCTGTCAGAGGGGCTGTGTGTTTGTGTCGGATGGGCTGTTGTTGAGTGTGTGTTGGGGGGGCTGTATGTGAGTGTGTGTCAAAGGATTTCTGTGTTAGTGTGTGTCGGTGGGGCTGCATGTGAATGTTTTTTTGCGGGTCTTTGTGTGAGTTTGTGTCGGAGGGGCTGTGTCTGAGTGTTTTGTAGGGGCTGTGTGTAACTGTGCATCGGAGGGGCTGTGTGTCATTGTGTTTCAAAGAGGTTGTGTGTTAGTTTGTGTCGGAGGGGCAGTGTGTTAGAGTGTCTCAGAGGGGCTGTGCATGTTAGCGTTTGTAGGAGGGGCTGTGTGAGCGAGTTTCGGAGGAGCAGTGCATGCTTATATATGTCTGTCGAAGAGGCTCTTTGTGTTTGTCGGAGGGTCTCTGTGTATATGTCGGAATGGCTGTGTGTGAATGTTTTTCAGAGTGGCTGTTTGTGAGTGTGTGTCGGAGGGGTCTTGTGTGAGTGTGTGTTGGAAGTCTGTGTGAGTGTGTGATGGAGGGGCCATGTGTGAGTGTGTGTCGGAGGGTCTGTGTGTGATTGTGTGTTGGAGGGTCTGTGTGTGAGTGTGTGTCAAAGGGTTTGTGTGTGAGTGTGTGTCGGATGGTCTGTGTGTAAGTGTTTGTCAGAGGGGCTGTGTGTCAGTGTGTTTTGGAGGGGCTCTGTGTGGGTGTTTGTCAGAGGGGCTGTGTGTAAGTGTGTGTTGGAGGGGCTCTGTGTGAGTGTGCATTTGAGGGTCTGTGTGTAAGTGTGTGTCAGAGGGGCTGTTTGTGAGTGTGTCAGAGGGGCTGTGTGTGATTGGGTGTCGGAGTGGCTGTGTGTGAGTGTGTGTCAGAGGGGCTCTGTGTGTGTGTGTGTGTTGGAGATGCTCAGTGTGACTATGTATTGGAGGGTCTGTGTCTGTCTATGTCTTGGAGGCATGGTACATGTTGTTCAGAGGGGCTGTGAGTGACTATGTGTTGGAGGACTGTCTGTGATTATTTGTTGGCTTGACTGTGTTGGAGATTCTGTGTGTGAGCATGTGGAGGAGGGACTGTGTTTGATTGTGTGTCGGAAGGGCTGTGTGTGTGTGTGAGTTTGTTGTGTGTCGGACGAGCGGTGTATGTTTGTGTGTGTGTTTGTGTGTGTGTGTTTGTGGGAGGGGCTGTGTGAGAGTCTGTCTGAGGTGCTGTGTGTGTTAACGTTTGTCGGAGGGGCGGTATGTGATCGTCGGTCGGAGCATCTGTGCATGCATGTTTGTGTCTGTCGGAAAGGCTGTGTTTGTGTATGTGTTGGAGGAGCTGTGTGTGAGTGTATATCATAAGGTGTGTGTGTGTGTGTGTGTATGTGGGACGGGCTGTGTGTGGGTGTGTGTCAGAGGGACTGTGTATGAGTGTGTGTCGGAGGGACTGTGTGTGTGTGTATGTGTCGGAGGGGCTGTATGTGTTCATGTGTCGGAGGGTCTGTGTGTGCGTGTGTGTGTCTGTCAGAGAGGGCGTGTTTGTGTGTGTGTGTTGCAGGGGCTGTGTGTGATTGTGTGTCATAAGGCCTGTTTGTGTGTGTCGGACGGGCTGTGTGTCAATGTGTGTCTGAGGGATGGTGTGTCATTGTGTTTCAGAGGAGCTGTGTGTGAGTGTGTGTCAGAGGGGTAGTGTGTGAGTGTGTTTCACAGGAACTGTGAATGCATATGTGTGTCTGTCGCAGAGGCCATTTGCGTGTGTCGCAGGATCTCTGTGTCTGTGTCGGAGTGGCTGTTTGTGAGTGTGTGTTGGAGGGGCCTTGTGTGAGTGTGTGTAAAAGGCGTTGTGTGTGAGTGGTCGGAGGGGCTGTGATTGAGTGTGTGTTTGAGGAGATGTGTGTGTCTGTGTGTGTGTATTGAAGGTGTTGTATGTGTGTGTGAGCATGTGTTGGAGGTGCTGTGTGTCAGCGTGTGTCCGAATGGCTCTGTGCTAGTGTGTCAGAGGGGCTGTGTGCGTTTGTCGGACAGGCTGTGTGGGAGTGTGTGTCGGAGGAGCTGTGTGTGTATATGTTTTGGAGGAGCTGTTTGTGAGTGTGTGTCAGGGGCTGTGTGTGAGTGCAAGTCGAAGGGGCTGTGTGTGACTGTGTGCCAGAGGGTCTGTCTCTGAGTGTGCTTCGGAGGGACTGTGTGTCATTGTGTATCAGAGGGGCTGTGTGAGAGTCTCTGTTCGAAGTCTGTGTATGAATATGTGTCGGAGAGGCTGTTTGTGTGTGTCGGAGTGGCTGTATGTAAGTTTGCATCGCAAGAGCTGTGTGAACGTGTGTTTCGGAGGGGCTGTGCGAGAATCTGTTTCGGAGGGGCCATGTGTGAGTGTGCGTTGGAGGGGCTGTGTGAGTGTGTGTCGGAGGGGGTGTGTTTGAATGTGTATCGGCAGGGCTATGTGAGTCTGTGTCAGAGGGGCTGTGTGTGTGTGTGTGTCAGAGGGGCTGTGTGTGAGTTTGTGTCAGAGGAGCTGTGTGGGAGTGTGTTTCAGAGGGGCTGTGTGAGAGAGTTTGTCAGAGGAGCTGTCTGTGACTGTGTTTCAGAGGGGCTGTGTGCGAGTCTGTGTCAGAGGGGTTGTGTATGAATGTGTGTCGGAAGGGCTGTGTGTGTGTTTCGGACTGGCTGTGTGTGAGTATGTGTTGGAGGAGCTTTGTATGTGTGTGTGTTGGAGGGGCTGTGTGTGTGTGAGTGTGTCGGAGGGGCCGTGTGTGCATGTGTGTACAAGGGTGTGCATGTGACTCTGTGTGTGTGTGTGTGTGTGTGTGTGTGTGTGTGTTGGAAGGGCTGTGTGACTATTTGTTGGAGGGGTTGTTTGTGTGTGTGTGTTGGAGAGGCTGTGTGAGTGTGTGTGTCAGAGGGGCCGTGTGTGATTATTTGTTGAAGGGATTTTTGTGAGTTTGATTTGGAGAGTCTGTGTGTGAGCATGTGTCAGACGGACTGTTTGTGAGTGTGTGTCGGAAGGGCTGTGTGTGTGAGTTTGTTTGTGTGTCGGAGGGGCGGTCTCTGTGTGTGTGTGTCTGTGTGTGTGTCGGAGGGGCTGTGTGTGAGTGTGTGTCAGAGGGGCTGTGTGTGAGTGTGCGTGTCTGTCAGAGAGGCCGTGTTAATTTGTGTGTGTTGGAGGGGCTGTGTGTGTCTGTGTCTGAGGGACTGTGTGTCATTGTGTTTCGGAAGGGCTGGGTGTGAGTTTGTGTCGGAGGTGCGGTGTGTGAGCGTGTTTCGAAGGAGCTATGCATGCATATGTGTGTCTGTCAAAGAGGCTGTTTGTGTGTGTCAGAGGGGCTCTGTGTATGGCCGGAGGGGCTGTGTGTGAGTGGGGGTTGGAGGGGCTTTGTGTGAGTGTGTGTCGGAAGTGCTGTGTGTGAGTTTGTGTCAGAGGGGCCCTGTGTGAGCGTTTGTCGAAGGGGTTTTGTGTGAGTGTTTGTCATAAGCTCTGTGTGTGAGTGTGTGTCGGAGGGTCTGTGTGTGAGTGTGTGTCGGAGGGTCTGTGTGTGACTGTGTGTCAGAAGATCTGTGTGTAAGTGTTTGTCGGAGGTGTTATGTGCAAGTGTGTGTTTGATGGGCTGTGTGTGTGTGTGTGTGTGTGTCGAAGGGTTTGTGTGTGAGTGTGTGTCGAAGGGTTTGTGTTGAGTGTGTGTCGGACGGTCTGTGTGTTAATGTGTGTCAGAGGGCCTGTGTGTCATTGTGTTTCAGAGGGCCTTTGTGTGTGAGTGTTTGTCAGAGGGGCTGTGTGTGAGTGTGTGTCAGAGGGGCTGTGTGAGTGTGTGTCAGAGGGGCTGTGTGTGAGTGTGTGTCAGAGGGGCTGTGTGTGTGTGTCAGAGGGGCTCTGTGTGTGTGTGTGTTGGAGAGGCACTGTGTGACTTTGTTTTGGAGGGTTCGTGTCTGTCTATGTGTTGGAGGGGCGGTGTTTGTTTTTCAGAGGGGCTGTGAGTGACAATGTGTTGGAGGGGCTGTCTGTGACTATTTGTTGGCTTGACTGTGTGTTGGAGATTCTGTGTGTGAGCATGTGTAGGAGGGACTGTGTGTGAGTGTGAGTCGGGGGTGCTATCTGTGAATGTGCGTCAGAGGGGCTTTGTGTGTGTTTCTGTCGGAGGGGCAGTGCGTCGGAGGGTCTGCGTGTGAATGTGTGTCGGTGCGGCTGTCTGTGAGTGTGTGTCATAACGCCTTTGTGTGAGAGTGTGTCGGAGGGGCTGTGTGTGTTAGCGTTTGTCTGAGGGACTGTGCATGCATGTGTGTATCTGTCTTAGGGTCTGTGTGTGTGTCGGACAGGCTGTGTGTGAGTGTGTGTCAGAGGGGCCGTGTGTCAGTGTGTGTCAGAGGGGATGTTTGTGTGAATCTGTTTTGCAGGGGCTGTGTATGAGAGTGTGTCATATGGGATGTGTGTGAGTGTGTGTCAGAGGGACAGTATGTTTGTGATTCTTTGAGGGGATGTGTGTGTGTGTGTGTGTGTGTGTGTGTGTGTGTGTGTATCTGTGTGTGTGTGTGTGTGTGTGTGTTGAAGTTGCTGTGTGTGTGTGCTGAAGGGGCTGTGTGTGACTATTTGTTGGAGGGACTGTGTGTGAGCGTGTGTAGAAGGGACTGTCAGTGAGAGTGTGTCAGAGGGGCTGTATGTGATAGCGTTTGTCGGAGGGGATGTGTTTATGCGTGTGTCGGACTGGCTGTGTGTGAGCGTGTGCCAGAGGGGCTGTGTGTGCATGTGTGCCGGAGCGGCTGTGCGTGTGTGTGTGTGTGTGTGTGTGTGTCAGAGTGGCTGTGTGCTAGTATCAGACAGGCTGTCTGTGAGTGTGTGTAAAAGGCGTTGTGTGTGAGTGTCGGAGGGGCTGTGTTTAAGTGTGTGTTTGAGGAGATGTGTGTGTCTGTGTATGTGTATTGAAGGTGTTGTATGTGTGTGTGACCATGTGTAGGAGGTGCTGTGTGTCAGTGTTTGTCCAAATGGCTCTGTGTTAGTGTGTGTCAGAGGGGCTGTTTGCATGTGTCGGACAGGCTGTGTGGGAGTGTGTGTCGGACGGGCTGTGTGTGTATGTATTTTGGAGGGGCTGTTTGTGAGTGTGTGTCAGGGGCTGTGTGTGAGCGCATGTCGGAGGGGCTGTGTGTGGGTGTGTGCCAGAGGGTCTGTCTCTGAGTGTGCTTCTGAGGGACTGTGAGTCAATGTGTTTCAGATAGGCTGTGTGAGAGTCTGTGTTCGAGGTCTGCGTCTAAGTGTGTATCGGAGAGGCTGTGTGTTTGTGTCGGAGGGGCTGTGTGTGAGTGTGTTTCGCAAGAGCTGTGTGAACGTGTGTTTCGGAGGGGCTGTGTGAGAGTCTGTTTCGGAGGGGCCATGTGTGAGTTTGCGTCGGAGGGGTTGTGTGAGTGTGTGTCGGAGGGGGTGTGTATGAGTGTGCTTCGGAGGGGCTGTGTGAGAGTGTTTGTCGGAGGAGCTGTCTGTAACTGTGTTTTGGAGGGGCTGTGTGCGAGTCTGTGTCAGAGGGGTTGTGTATGAATGTGTGTCGGAAGGGCTGTGTGTGTGTGTTTCAGAGTGGCTGTGTGTGAGTATGTATCAGAGGAGCTTTGTATGTGTGTGTGTCGGAGGGGCTGTTTGTGTGTGGGTGTGACGGAGGGGCCGTGCGTGCATGTGTGTACAAGGGTGTGCATGTGAGTCTGTGTGTGTGTGTGTGTGTGTGTGTGTGTGTATGTGTGTGTGTGTGTGTTGGAAGGGCTGTGTGTGACTATGTATTGGAGGGGTTGTTTGTGTGTGTATGTTGGAGAGGCTGTGTGCATGTATGTGTTCGAGGGGCCATGTGTGACTATTTGTTGCAGGGAATTTTGTGAGTTTGATTTTGAGAGTCTGTGTGTGAGCATGTGTCAGAGGGACTGTTTGTGAGTGTGTGTCGGAAGGGCTGTGTGTGTATGAGTTTGTTTGTGTGTCAGAGGGGCAGTCAGTCTGTGTGAGTGTGTGTCGGAGGGGCTGTGTGTGAGTGTTTGTCATAGGGGCTGTGTGTGCGTGAGTCAGATTGGCTGTGTGTGTGTGTGTGTGTGTGTGTGTGTGTGTGTGTGTGTGTGTGTGTGTGTGTGTGTGTGTGTGTGTGTGTGTGTGTGTGTGTGTGTGTGTGTGTGTGTGTGTGTGTGTGTGTGTGTGTGTGTGTGTGTGTGTGTGTGTCTGTTTCGGAGGGGCTGTGTGCGTGTATAGGACAGGCCGTGTGCGAGTGTGTGTCAAAGGCTTTGTGTGTGTGTGTCGGCGGAGCTATGTTTGAATTTGTGTTCGAGAGGATGTCTGTGTCTGTGTGTGTCGGAGCGGCTCTGTGTGAGTGTGTGTCAGAGGGTCTGTGAGTGTGTTTCTGTCTGAGGGGCTCTGTGTGAGTGTTTGTTGGAGTAGCTGTGTGTGTATGTGTTTTGGAGAGGTGGTTTGTGAGTGTGTGTCAGTGGTTGTGTGCGATCGCGTGTGAGAGGCGCTGTCTGTGAGTGTGTGTCAGTGTGTCTGTCTATGAGTCTCTGTCGGAGGGGCTGTGTGTGAGTGTGTTTCCGAGGGACTGTGTGAGAGTCTGTTGCAGAGGGGCCGTATGTCAGTTTGTGTCAGTGTAGCTGTGTGAGTGCGTGTCGGAGGGGCTGTGTGTGAGTGGGTTTCAGAGGGGCTCTGTGTGTGTGTGTTGGAGAGGCTCTGTGTGACTATCTATTGGAGGGCCTGTGTCTGTCGATGTGTTGAAGGGGCGGTGTTTGTATTTCAGACGGGCTGTGAGTGATTATATGTTGGATTATATGTCTGTGACTATTTCTTGGTTTGACTGTGTGTTAGAAATTCTGTGTGTGAGCGTGTTCAGGAGGGACTGTGTGTGAGTGTGTGTGAGAGGAGGTCTGTGTGTGAGAGTGTCAGAGCAGCTGTGTGAGAGTCAGTGTCTGAGGGGCTATGTATGAGTGTGTGTCAGAGGGGTTGTGTGAGATTGTATATTGGAGGAGCTGTGAGTGATTTTGTGTTGGAGGAGCTGTGTGAGATTGTGTTTTGGAGTGGCTGTGTGAGAATGTGTGTTTGATTGGCTGTGCGTGAGTGTGTTTCGGAGGGGCTGTGTGAGAGTCTGTTTTGGATGGTCCATATGTGAGTTTGTGTTGGAGTGGCTTTGAAAGTGTGTGTCGGAGGGGCTGTGTATCAGTGTGTGTCAGAGGGGCTGTGTGAGGGTGTGTCGGAGGGGCTGTGTATATGTGTGTGTTGGAGGGGCTGAGTGAGTGTGTTTCAGAGGGGCTGTATGAGAGTCTGTGTCAGAGGGGCTGTGTAAGAATGTTTTTGTCGGAGGAGCTGTTTGTGTGTGTGTGTTGGAGGGGCGGTGTATGTATGTGTTGAAGGGCCTGTGTGTGAGTATGTGTCGGCAGGACTTTGTGTGTGTGTGTGTCGGAGGGCTGTGTGTGAATGTGTGTCGGAGGGGCTGTTTGTGTTAGCATTTGTCAGAGGTGCTGTGTGTGAGTGTGTTTTGGAGAGGCTGTGTGTGTGTCTGTAAGAGGGGCTGTGTGTGTGTGTCGGATGGTCTGTGCATGTTTGTGTGTCGGGGGGACTGTCTATGAATGTGTGTCAGAGGGGCTCTGTGTGAGAGTGTGGCGGCGTGGCTGTGTGTGTTATCGTTTGTCAGAGGGGCTGTATTTGAGTGTGTGTCGGAGTTGCTATGTGTGAGCGTGTGTCTGAGGGGCTGAGCATGCATGTGTGTTTCTGTCGGAGGAGCTCTGTGTATGTGTGAGAGGGGCTCTGTGTGATTGTGTATTGGAGGGGCTGTTTGTGAGTGTATGTCAGAGGGGCCTTGTGTGTGTGTGCTTCGGAGGGTCTGCTTCTGAGTGTGTGTTGGAGGGGCTGTGTGTGCGTGTATGTGTCTGTCAGAGGGGCTGTGTGTTTGTGTCGGATGGGCTGTTGTTGAGTGTGTGTTGGGGGGGCTGTATGTGAGTGTGTGTCAAAGGATTTCTGTGTTAGTGTGTGTCGGTGGGGCTGCATGTGAATGTTTTTTTGCGGGTCTTTGTGTGAGTTTGTGTCGGAGGGGCTGTGTCTGAGTGTTTTGTAGGGGCTGTGTGTAACTGTGCATCGGAGGGGCTGTGTGTCATTGTGTTTCAAAGAGGTTGTGTGTTAGTTTGTGTCGGAGGGGCAGTGTGTTAGAGTGTCTCAGAGGGGCTGTGCATGTTAGCGTTTGTAGGAGGGGCTGTGTGAGCGAGTTTCGGAGGAGCAGTGCATGCTTATATATGTCTGTCGAAGAGGCTCTTTGTGTTTGTCGGAGGGTCTCTGTGTATATGTCGGAATGGCTGTGTGTGAATGTTTTTCAGAGTGGCTGTTTGTGAGTGTGTGTCGGAGGGGTCTTGTGTGAGTGTGTGTTGGAAGTCTGTGTGAGTGTGTGATGGAGGGGCCATGTGTGAGTGTGTGTCGGAGGGTCTGTGTGTGATTGTGTGTTGGAGGGTCTGTGTGTGAGTGTGTGTCAAAGGGTTTGTGTGTGAGTGTGTGTCGGATGGTCTGTGTGTAAGTGTTTGTCAGAGGGGCTGTGTGTCAGTGTGTTTTGGAGGGGCTCTGTGTGGGTGTTTGTCAGAGGGGCTGTGTGTAAGTGTGTGTTGGAGGGGCTCTGTGTGAGTGTGCATTTGAGGGTCTGTGTGTAAGTGTGTGTCAGAGGGGCTGTTTGTGAGTGTGTCAGAGGGGCTGTGTGTGATTGGGTGTCGGAGTGGCTGTGTGTGAGTGTGTGTCAGAGGGGCTCTGTGTGTGTGTGTGTGTTGGAGATGCTCAGTGTGACTATGTATTGGAGGGTCTGTGTCTGTCTATGTCTTGGAGGCATGGTACATGTTGTTCAGAGGGGCTGTGAGTGACTATGTGTTGGAGGACTGTCTGTGATTATTTGTTGGCTTGACTGTGTTGGAGATTCTGTGTGTGAGCATGTGGAGGAGGGACTGTGTTTGATTGTGTGTCGGAAGGGCTGTGTGTGTGTGTGAGTTTGTTGTGTGTCGGACGAGCGGTGTATGTTTGTGTGTGTGTTTGTGTGTGTGTGTTTGTGGGAGGGGCTGTGTGAGAGTCTGTCTGAGGTGCTGTGTGTGTTAACGTTTGTCGGAGGGGCGGTATGTGATCGTCGGTCGGAGCATCTGTGCATGCATGTTTGTGTCTGTCGGAAAGGCTGTGTTTGTGTATGTGTTGGAGGAGCTGTGTGTGAGTGTATATCATAAGGTGTGTGTGTGTGTGTGTGTATGTGGGACGGGCTGTGTGTGGGTGTGTGTCAGAGGGACTGTGTATGAGTGTGTGTCGGAGGGACTGTGTGTGTGTGTATGTGTCGGAGGGGCTGTATGTGTTCATGTGTCGGAGGGTCTGTGTGTGCGTGTGTGTGTCTGTCAGAGAGGGCGTGTTTGTGTGTGTGTGTTGCAGGGGCTGTGTGTGATTGTGTGTCATAAGGCCTGTTTGTGTGTGTCGGACGGGCTGTGTGTCAATGTGTGTCTGAGGGATGGTGTGTCATTGTGTTTCAGAGGAGCTGTGTGTGAGTGTGTGTCAGAGGGGTAGTGTGTGAGTGTGTTTCACAGGAACTGTGAATGCATATGTGTGTCTGTCGCAGAGGCCATTTGCGTGTGTCGCAGGATCTCTGTGTCTGTGTCGGAGTGGCTGTTTGTGAGTGTGTGTTGGAGGGGCCTTGTGTGAGTGTGTGTAAAAGGCGTTGTGTGTGAGTGGTCGGAGGGGCTGTGATTGAGTGTGTGTTTGAGGAGATGTGTGTGTCTGTGTGTGTGTATTGAAGGTGTTGTATGTGTGTGTGAGCATGTGTTGGAGGTGCTGTGTGTCAGCGTGTGTCCGAATGGCTCTGTGCTAGTGTGTCAGAGGGGCTGTGTGCGTTTGTCGGACAGGCTGTGTGGGAGTGTGTGTCGGAGGAGCTGTGTGTGTATATGTTTTGGAGGAGCTGTTTGTGAGTGTGTGTCAGGGGCTGTGTGTGAGTGCAAGTCGAAGGGGCTGTGTGTGACTGTGTGCCAGAGGGTCTGTCTCTGAGTGTGCTTCGGAGGGACTGTGTGTCATTGTGTATCAGAGGGGCTGTGTGAGAGTCTCTGTTCGAAGTCTGTGTATGAATATGTGTCGGAGAGGCTGTTTGTGTGTGTCGGAGTGGCTGTATGTAAGTTTGCATCGCAAGAGCTGTGTGAACGTGTGTTTCGGAGGGGCTGTGCGAGAATCTGTTTCGGAGGGGCCATGTGTGAGTGTGCGTTGGAGGGGCTGTGTGAGTGTGTGTCGGAGGGGGTGTGTTTGAATGTGTATCGGCAGGGCTATGTGAGTCTGTGTCAGAGGGGCTGTGTGTGTGTGTGTGTCAGAGGGGCTGTGTGTGAGTTTGTGTCAGAGGAGCTGTGTGGGAGTGTGTTTCAGAGGGGCTGTGTGAGAGAGTTTGTCAGAGGAGCTGTCTGTGACTGTGTTTCAGAGGGGCTGTGTGCGAGTCTGTGTCAGAGGGGTTGTGTATGAATGTGTGTCGGAAGGGCTGTGTGTGTGTTTCGGACTGGCTGTGTGTGAGTATGTGTTGGAGGAGCTTTGTATGTGTGTGTGTTGGAGGGGCTGTGTGTGTGTGAGTGTGTCGGAGGGGCCGTGTGTGCATGTGTGTACAAGGGTGTGCATGTGACTCTGTGTGTGTGTGTGTGTGTGTGTGTGTGTGTGTGTTGGAAGGGCTGTGTGACTATTTGTTGGAGGGGTTGTTTGTGTGTGTGTGTTGGAGAGGCTGTGTGAGTGTGTGTGTCAGAGGGGCCGTGTGTGATTATTTGTTGAAGGGATTTTTGTGAGTTTGATTTGGAGAGTCTGTGTGTGAGCATGTGTCAGACGGACTGTTTGTGAGTGTGTGTCGGAAGGGCTGTGTGTGTGAGTTTGTTTGTGTGTCGGAGGGGCGGTCTCTGTGTGTGTGTGTCTGTGTGTGTGTCGGAGGGGCTGTGTGTGAGTGTGTGTCAGAGGGGCTGTGTGTGAGTGTGCGTGTCTGTCAGAGAGGCCGTGTTAATTTGTGTGTGTTGGAGGGGCTGTGTGTGTCTGTGTCTGAGGGACTGTGTGTCATTGTGTTTCGGAAGGGCTGGGTGTGAGTTTGTGTCGGAGGTGCGGTGTGTGAGCGTGTTTCGAAGGAGCTATGCATGCATATGTGTGTCTGTCAAAGAGGCTGTTTGTGTGTGTCAGAGGGGCTCTGTGTATGGCCGGAGGGGCTGTGTGTGAGTGGGGGTTGGAGGGGCTTTGTGTGAGTGTGTGTCGGAAGTGCTGTGTGTGAGTTTGTGTCAGAGGGGCCCTGTGTGAGCGTTTGTCGAAGGGGTTTTGTGTGAGTGTTTGTCATAAGCTCTGTGTGTGAGTGTGTGTCGGAGGGTCTGTGTGTGAGTGTGTGTCGGAGGGTCTGTGTGTGACTGTGTGTCAGAAGATCTGTGTGTAAGTGTTTGTCGGAGGTGTTATGTGCAAGTGTGTGTTTGATGGGCTGTGTGTGTGTGTGTGTGTGTGTCGAAGGGTTTGTGTGTGAGTGTGTGTCGAAGGGTTTGTGTTGAGTGTGTGTCGGACGGTCTGTGTGTTAATGTGTGTCAGAGGGACTGTGTGTCATTGTGTTTCAGAGGGCCTTTGTGTGTGAGTGTTTGTCAGAGGGGCTGTGTGTGAGTGTGTGTCAGAGGGGCTGTGTGAGTGTGTGTCAGAGGGGCTGTGTGTGAGTGTGTGTCAGAGGGGCTGTGTGTGTGTGTCAGAGGGGCTCTGTGTGTGTGTGTGTTGGAGAGGCACTGTGTGACTTTGTTTTGGAGGGTTCGTGTCTGTCTATGTGTTGGAGGGGCGGTGTTTGTTTTTCAGAGGGGCTGTGAGTGACAATGTGTTGGAGGGGCTGTCTGTGACTATTTGTTGGCTTGACTGTGTGTTGGAGATTCTGTGTGTGAGCATGTGTAGGAGGGACTGTGTGTGAGTGTGAGTCGGGGGTGCTATCTGTGAATGTGCGTCAGAGGGGCTTTGTGTGTGTTTCTGTCGGAGGGGCAGTGCGTCGGAGGGTCTGCGTGTGAATGTGTGTCGGTGCGGCTGTCTGTGAGTGTGTGTCATAACGCCTTTGTGTGAGAGTGTGTCGGAGGGGCTGTGTGTGTTAGCGTTTGTCTGAGGGACTGTGCATGCATGTGTGTATCTGTCTTAGGGTCTGTGTGTGTGTCGGACAGGCTGTGTGTGAGTGTGTGTCAGAGGGGCCGTGTGTCAGTGTGTGTCAGAGGGGATGTTTGTGTGAATCTGTTTTGCAGGGGCTGTGTATGAGAGTGTGTCATATGGGATGTGTGTGAGTGTGTGTCAGAGGGACAGTATGTTTGTGATTCTTTGAGGGGATGTGTGTGTGTGTGTGTGTGTGTGTGTGTGTGTGTGTGTATCTGTGTGTGTGTGTGTGTGTGTGTGTTGAAGTTGCTGTGTGTGTGTGCTGAAGGGGCTGTGTGTGACTATTTGTTGGAGGGACTGTGTGTGAGCGTGTGTAGAAGGGACTGTCAGTGAGAGTGTGTCAGAGGGGCTGTATGTGATAGCGTTTGTCGGAGGGGATGTGTTTATGCGTGTGTCGGACTGGCTGTGTGTGAGCGTGTGCCAGAGGGGCTGTGTGTGCATGTGTGCCGGAGCGGCTGTGCGTGTGTGTGTGTGTGTGTGTGTGTGTCAGAGTGGCTGTGTGCTAGTATCAGACAGGCTGTCTGTGAGTGTGTGTAAAAGGCGTTGTGTGTGAGTGTCGGAGGGGCTGTGTTTAAGTGTGTGTTTGAGGAGATGTGTGTGTCTGTGTATGTGTATTGAAGGTGTTGTATGTGTGTGTGACCATGTGTAGGAGGTGCTGTGTGTCAGTGTTTGTCCAAATGGCTCTGTGTTAGTGTGTGTCAGAGGGGCTGTTTGCATGTGTCGGACAGGCTGTGTGGGAGTGTGTGTCGGACGGGCTGTGTGTGTATGTATTTTGGAGGGGCTGTTTGTGAGTGTGTGTCAGGGGCTGTGTGTGAGCGCATGTCGGAGGGGCTGTGTGTGGGTGTGTGCCAGAGGGTCTGTCTCTGAGTGTGCTTCTGAGGGACTGTGAGTCAATGTGTTTCAGATAGGCTGTGTGAGAGTCTGTGTTCGAGGTCTGCGTCTAAGTGTGTATCGGAGAGGCTGTGTGTTTGTGTCGGAGGGGCTGTGTGTGAGTGTGTTTCGCAAGAGCTGTGTGAACGTGTGTTTCGGAGGGGCTGTGTGAGAGTCTGTTTCGGAGGGGCCATGTGTGAGTTTGCGTCGGAGGGGTTGTGTGAGTGTGTGTCGGAGGGGGTGTGTATGAGTGTGCTTCGGAGGGGCTGTGTGAGAGTGTTTGTCGGAGGAGCTGTCTGTAACTGTGTTTTGGAGGGGCTGTGTGCGAGTCTGTGTCAGAGGGGTTGTGTATGAATGTGTGTCGGAAGGGCTGTGTGTGTGTGTTTCAGAGTGGCTGTGTGTGAGTATGTATCAGAGGAGCTTTGTATGTGTGTGTGTCGGAGGGGCTGTTTGTGTGTGGGTGTGACGGAGGGGCCGTGCGTGCATGTGTGTACAAGGGTGTGCATGTGAGTCTGTGTGTGTGTGTGTGTGT